>JANRGW010000600.1:14839-43574 GCA_024733675.1 Psilopsiagon aymara | reverse complement strand
AAGGGGGGGGGGGGGGGGGGGGGGGGGGGTGTGTGTTCTCGATAGTATTTTTTTTGTTGTTTATTTCCAGACATCCTGTCTATTCAGATAGTTTTCAACAAGTTAAGTAACTTCTATGGTTCATCCAGCTGAACGTGTCCAAGTAGAAAGCAGAAAATACAAAACAAATGGATTAAAATACTGTTTTCTTTATTCAGCTTTCTGCTACTTAGATACCATGGCATGAGAGAGAAGGGAAGAAGGAAGATGGAAAAAGGGTGTAAAAATGTATTGATTTAAAATAAAAACTTCTGTGTTAAATGCCAGCAGTTTCCTGTCTAGGTATAATGGGCATCCATATGTTACATAAAAGTGGGTTTTTTTTAAATCAAGCCAAGGGATGCACTCTACAGTTAAAATGCAGAACAGGAAAAAGTCCTCAGGGAATTACAGTAGGTGAGAACTAATAGCAAATGGAGCTTTACATGGATAAGTTGCTATTTGCGTTGAAGTGGTACCATATAATACCAAAGGGATCCAGTTACTAATTAGTAACTGCTCTCTAGTGAATCAAAGGGCAAAGAGGACCATTGTGCTAAGTATGGTTCATCTAGAAGAGAAACAGCTGGCTAGAGGAGAAAAGGGTAGAATGGTTAAGAAACAAACACAGTCTATTAGAAACAAATCATACCGTAAGAGGCAGGAAGAATAGCAGGCAGACTAAATGTCTGTCTTGCAGTCTTCTAGCCATTTTGCCTGACTGGCCATTTTATAATCTGCAGAGCAGACTAGTTCATCTGCTACAATTTCTAGGATGTGGGAGATTTGGACTAAAGTAAGGACAGTCCTGTTGCAGTCTTTCTATGCCAAAACTTGTCATCTCCAGTGAGAATCAGACTTCGGCTTTGCACTGCGATGACAGCAGCTCTGTCATCATTTCTTTGAATGACAGATACTTCCCTGTCTCTGCAAGACAGCTTGCCTCTTACAAGTACTTCAGACAAAGCTAAAGATACAGGACTTTGACATGTATCGTTTATCAATAATTTTTCTGAGCAAAACTCATCTGTCATCTCTCCTACCGGTTTCTGTCAGTCATTTAGCAACGGAATTGCTGCTGTCACATCTGGCTATATTGCCTCGTGATTCAGGAGCCTCCTATCACCACTGGAAGTTGCCAGGGTCTCTATCTCCAGTGGTTAGACTACTCGCAGCAAAAAAATTTCTTTCCTCCCTCCTACTTTGACATTTATTCTTCTTCCTTTGCTGAGATGCATTATTTAATGGTATATGTCAAATAGACATCTTTTGGAGCTATTTTACAACAGTTTATATGACAACCACAATACACAATTGTTCAGAAGGTAACATTGTAGATGAGCAGTCTGCTTCAGCTCCTGCAATAGGGAGATGCTCCTTTGTTTTCCTGAGTTTCCCAGCCCACTTTGAGAAGTGTGCAGTCTCTTTCTACAGGTACTGAGCTGTTCATGCTTGCAGATGTATAGCTGTCTGGCTATACGCAACACTGGTTCTTTTTATTTTTTTCCCCTTGAACCATTTTCTGTGGTTTAATTTTGGTGTCAGAGTTGGCTGATTTCAAGTTTGTGAATACGTAAGCCTCTTAGCACTGGACAGAGTGGACCATATGGTACGAAGGGGCTGTACAAGCTCATTCAGCTGTATGGCTCTGTGAGCATATCAGTGGTTATTTTATGCACCTCCTTCTAATCCTGTTGTGAATAACTTCTTGCATTGCCTATCACACATCAAACCTAGAAAATGCTTACATATGAGGTTTGACTGGTCAAAAATGTTTAGTGTTTTTTGTTTTTTGGTTTTTTGGGTTTTTTTTTTGTTTGTTTGTTTTCATTTGGTTTTTGGTGTTTTTTTTGGGGGGGATGTTTTAGGAGTTTTTTTGGGGGGGTGGTTTTGGTTTGGTTTTGTTTTTTTTTTTTTTGTTTGGTTTTGGTTTGGGGTTTTTTTATATTTTCTTCTTGAAATGAGAAAACTATTTATTTTTTATATTAGCTTAGTCACCAGAGCAAAGAAATAAATAATTTACATAGTTATCCTTGAACCTGACCTGAGAGAGAAGCAGCTTAGCATGAATTTATGGTGCTATGAAGTCACAAAAAGCCTTGTGCACTCCATGGATGTAGCAGCAGGAACATGGTAAACCCTAGAGGGGTTTACCTCTATGTTGTTGTGGCATTGAAGTTTCTAAAACAATGCTGGAAGACAGAAGGGTGTTAGAAGACTACAAACACAATATAAGGCTAGTGTTAATTGGAAGTGCAGGGGAAATACAGTAAGTAAGCTTGTTTTGTGGTGAAGTTTGAAGAGATGTTAAATTTTCAGATTAAAATAAGGTGAACTCAATTTTTCTGTCCTTATTGTCAATCACAAGGAGAAATTATCCAGGTGAGCAGATGAAAACGTTTTGTATAGTTTGCTCATTACACAAAGATTGAGAAGTGATCTGACTATCCTGTATGTGTACCTATATGTTAAAAATGCAAGATCTGAATGTACTCTTTCATCTCACTGAAGAAGGCAAAACAAGAACCAGTGACTGGAAGTGGAAATTAGGGAAATTCCAACAAGAAATTAGGCAGAAATATTTACCACTGAGAGTGATTAACCTTTGGGCAACTGTGGGAGGTGCTCACTTTTCAGTCCCTTGTTACCTTCTAATCACAGCTGAATTCTCTTGGGAAGAGACGCTTCCACTATTACAAGATCTGCTTTGGGCAAGCCTGAGCAACCATACAGGCCCATACAGGAGCACAGAGGTGAAACAACGTCCCACAATATATACAGCATCAGACAAAAAATTAATACTCTCTCCTGAACTGATCATCTGTGTTCATGTATCTCCTCATTCTGTACTTTATCTGAAACAGACCTGGTAATGGTTCAGAGATGGCCACTCTGGTAGAGCTTTGATAAAAAGAAACATTAGGCAAGGAATGGTTCTGAGATCATTAAACGCATTTTCCCTAGATATAAATCTGTCTCTGAGAAAGGATTAATTCCTTTCTTTTTCTTTCTTTTTTTTTTTTTTTTTTTTTTACCATGGTATTTTTTGCTTAACATTTCTGGACATTAATGCTGTCAGGTTTCCACATACATCCTTTTCCCACAAAATGATCATGCCAAATTGATCCTCTGTATGGTGAGTAAGGAGTTCAGGCTCTGCAGAGGACTTAATCCTTGGCATGGCTGCCATCAGGGACATTTTTAGTTTAATGAGAATACCACAACTGGTTTTGAGAACATATTTCTGATGCATTCCAAGGTGTCTTTTGGGGCATATTTAGGCTGTTAAATCCTCTGCACCATTTTTATCTACTTCAGGACTTTTCACATTTGCAAATACAGAATTAAATGGTTCATGAAATATCTTGTAACAAATGAAAATGACAATACAAAGTAATGGAATATCAGCTATATGTATGCCTAACAGACACTGAACATTTTGAGATAGAAATGATCAAAATAAATGACACTTCTTAACTCAAGGGATAAATTATGCCACAGGTAAGATGCTAAACAATGAAAAAGAAGAGATTTACCTAGATGGAAAAGTTCAGCCACATCAGCAACCTCTGCACTTCACACTCCCTTAGGGGTTACAGGTAGCATTCGGAAGGAATAATTATAGCTGGGGGAAGAAGATCAGAAGGTCTGTTAGTGCTTTTGTAAGAATCTTTAATTTCTCTGAACTCTGTCTGTATTCTCTGGAATGACTGAAAGGGAGGCTGGTTTAATTTCTATTACTTGTTCTTTGTAGAAAATTAAACTTTCTCAGGCAAAAATTATTTCATGTACTTCTGTAATACCTTCCAGCCTCCTGGGTGTTTTGCAAATGTTTTTGGAAGCATTCCACTCCTGGTTGATAAATATCATCTTTTCACACAGAACATGGTGAGCCACTGACACTTCCCAACAACCTGCAAGAAGAAGTGGAGTATCCTTTAGCCTTAGCAAACAAAGGGTATTTTTTTTTGCCAGCAGAAATTGTTAAAGAGGTACATGGAGGTGGTGTGCAGTTGTCTATACGGATATTGGGCAACAAGGTTGAGCAAAGTCTTCTCAAAATACTAGTAGAAGCAGATTTTGTAGGTCACCTAAAGCACAGCTACGGAAAGTAGCACATCACTTTCTGTTGTCACACTCAGACTTCAGTCACTACTGCCTTGAAGAGACTGAATGACTTAGGGCAATGGGCATGTTTCTGTCAAGAAACATTTTGTCTTACCCAAATGTTGTCTCTGTACAGTATGATTTGTAAGAAGAGCCTATTCTAAAATTTGATGGTTTCCAGAGTCAGCTCTGAGCTTTCCACTGCTGATCTAAAGTTAAAACCTGCCAATCTCCATTTAAAGTTGGACCAAGAAGGTGGGTGGGTTAGGCCCAGCAGGAGACCTGTGGGACTATGTTAAGCTATCTTCTGGAATTATCTCCAAGCAGGTTCTTTTGCTTCTTGTCTTCCATGTTGATTTGCACATTTGTCAACCCTTATACAGAGGTATTTGTAATATTTCTTCTGGTGACCTGAACTAACCAGAAAATAATCAAAATATTTCAGAAGTACAGCTCTGTAGCAGCAGAGATCCCATCAGCCAGATCTCCAACTTGTATGAATTGGCACTGTTACAGTCACTTTAAGAGCTGAACTTGTTTATAGCTGCAGAGGATGGATTTGCCTCAACATTCATGTTGCTGACCTTCCACAAAGTGGCAGGACAGATCAGAAGAGTAAAGAAGACCTGCTGGGTCAAGATGTTCTTCCCACTGCACTGGTAGCAATTTCTCCCTATACCTTTTCATGTTTCCTTGTTAAGCTGGTTTTCTGAGTCCACAGAATTGTAGGATCACCTTTCTGGGAGTATTTCAATCTCTTTTCCTGTGTCTTCTCCTATATGTGAGGAATGTCTGGTATAAGTGAGACCTTACAGATACCTTTGTCGTATTCTTCATCAAAGTGAATCCAAAAAAGAGGTTGATTCTCAGTAGAGAAGGCTGATGCTGACTTCTGTCCTCTGTTCAGGCAGTCTGGCTGCTCCTCCTGTTCCAGTGCTTGGGACACAGAGGCCTGAGTCTTTGGGTTTGTTTCTGCATTTCGTGAGATTCACACCTGGGATGCAAATGTCTTCAACAGGAATGAAAAGGAAACACTTTTTGCTTTTCGTCTTTCACAGCAATTTGGGGTAATCTGAGATTTAATTCATCAGTTGAAAGGGAAAGGGAAATCAAGCCAGCATCTTTCTTCCTAGCCAAGCTTTTTTGTACCCCGTGCAGGCTCACACAAAAGAGCTCTGATCACTCTAACTAGGTGCTTGTTCTAATTATAGAAAGATTTAGCATTGGTTACATAATTGCCCACTGCACATCGGCACACAGCATTGTTATCCTACAAAAGCCTCTTTTCCCCCCCGCCTCTGTGCAGCCGACCGAGCATCAGCCTGTTTAACTGAGAGCTGCAAGGAATAGAATTAATCTTACGCAACCTCCCATAGCTTTTCCAGGAGAGGCTAGCAAAAATCAGATGCTGACCTGCTCCCTTTGCTGGGAGCTTTGCCAGCACGTGTGATCTAGCGGTTAAAGCAGGGGATTGATAGCCTGGGCCACAGTCTTAAGCATCCTGGGTAGAAGCAGCGAACTGTGATCAGAAATCAGTGGTTGTGCTGAGGTTACAGTCTCTATTTTGGAATTTTATATGTGGTAGCACAGTAGCTTTGGTGTCCTGCTAATATGCCCAGTATCAGCCTGAGCCATGGAGGCTGTGAAAGTGTAGATGCAAAGATTTACAGCAAAACTTCCGCAGGGTATAGTAGACGCAGGAGAGGTTGATCTTTTGCCCATATTTCTATGCTTATTTTATTCTGTGATTCAGAGTGGTTACTTCATGTTCATCCTGCACTCATTACTTTCATTTTCTCAGTAGTACATCACGTGCACGTCTCCCTGACTTTTTCTTCCTCATTTAACATCACCCTCTCAACTCTAAAGCTTTCTTCCAACAAATAGTCTTTCCTACGCAATTTGTAATGTTCCAAGACTAAGCTGGGATGCTTCACTGGCTCCCAAGCAGTTCAAAAGCTCCCATCTGTCCAAGCAAGAAGGGAAACTTACGGAATTGTAGACACTTTTGCTCTCATATGGCTGATGCAGCAACTGGCTGTGTGGGCCCTGTATCTTCAGCGTGCTGGCAGGGTAATTACCCTTAACATTGCCCTTCAGAATTTGTAGCTGCTTTGTTCCTTAGATAATATTCAGGAAGAAGCCCACATTGTGCAGGCATTTATGTTCATGTCTGCTGCAGGAGACAATTAGGGAAAACAAAAGTGAAGTGAAGCCAGATGGAAACAAAAGGGGAACCCAGCAAGAATTCCCAATATTATGTTGATCTTTTAGGAAAATCTTTAATATACCATTGCCCCACAGGTGGGGAGAAGGTGGACAGGTTACCTTTACAGCACTTTGCAGGGACTTGTTCATCCCAGAAGAGAGGCTGGTCATCAGGACCTTGCCCTGAGCACAACATCCTGGTTTACTACTTCTAGAAGCTGAGACGTTTTCCTTCAAGTGTTTTTCAATCCTTTTCCCTCATCTCTACCTTTTTGGGTGCAGCTGTATCCCTGCAAATACTAATGGAAATGCAGTGTGTTGATGCTTTCCTGGATTTTTCAGTGTCTCCAGAATCCTGCTGGAAACAGTAATTCTCAAAGAATTATTAAGATCCTTTTGGTCTCATTCTGGGTTTGGTTTTTGGCATCCTTTTAAAGTATTAAGGATTAACTGTGGTAATGGTGTCCTAAACTCTGTTCCAAATACATCCAGTTTCCCACTATGGGTTTGCAGGTTATTGAATTGCAGGTTCTCCTTATCAGGAAGATACCGAAAGACTGGAAATAACATTGAGTTTCCTTTATTTCACAATGGGAGAGAAGTTCAATCAGAAATACTAAGTTTCAAGGGGGTGACTATCAAGCTAGGTACTTACTCCAGGGAATAGGAATCTCTTACAATATTTATGATGATCCAGCAACATTTTTTCATTCTCCACTTTATACTTTCTCTTTTAATGTCATAAAAGAGAAGACTGGGGAGAAGATTGGGTTTGCATTGAACCTTGAATTTGATAACATTTATTATCATTTTCATTTCTTATTGTAAGGAGCTAGAGGTTAGTTGCAGAGCGAGCTTTCTTCTCATTCTGCAGTTACTTTTCCTTGTTACCAACAGCTCTTTTATTCTTGATGGACACAACTGTTTTACTGGATCATTCTCTTGGATGGAGAACACCAGTTCTTGGAATTGTACCCATAACTATAAGCTGATACTGAGCAGCCATGTCTCCATTTCACCAAATGATAAAAGCTAAGTATAGCTGCATAGTTTAAGCTCTCTGTTTACACTGCTTGAGGATGTGACAGCATGATGGACAACATTGTTCCATGTTCAGCAGAAGCAGGGCAGGTGTTCTGTTCTACTGCCAGAAACCCAGGGGTCAGAATACTCCGTTAGCACAGGGTGCAGACATGGCATTGCCAGCCCATGTGCTACGGTGGCATCGGTGATGGTGCTCACACTGAATCCTCGTGCTGCAGTAGCCAGGCTCACCAAGTGTTCATAGTGCCTTGGTCAAATCCACACCTTTCACTAAAGAGCAGTTCTGATTTCTAGTCGGTAAAGCGTGAGTGCCCCTCTGGCACCTCTCATAGGTCTAGAAAAAGAGTGCTCTGATGTCCGAGTTTGGCATTTCTGCTTTCCCTCATGGGTTCTGATAGACGTACATATGTACGCATGCATATATATATACGTTCTCCCTGCTGCAGGGCTTTCATTTGAGAAAACTCTGAAAACCAGTTGAAATACCACAAAGCCCGGATGGCTCTTCGGCAGCCGCGCAGGGCCGGGAGCCCCGCTGACAGAGCAGATGCCATGTTACCTTGCGGCACCCCGAACTCAGAGCGCTACCCCTGCACCCCCTCCCGTCCCGTCAGGAGCTGGGGGCGGCGCAGCAATGCCGGGGGCCGCCGGTGCGCAGGGTCGCCCGGCTGTGGCTGTCCCCCCCGGTGCCGCTTCCCGGTGGGCTCACCCGGGGACGCCCCTTGCAGTCCCACCGCACACCCTCCGTCCCGGCGGCCGCGGCCGGAGACCACATTTCCCAGCATGCCGCGCGGGGGAGGGTGTACCATGTGCGAGGCGGAGGGGGCAACAGACGGCTGGGCGCGCGGGAGTTGAAGTGCCGGCTCGGCGGTAAGTGCCGGCTGCGGGCGCCGGCGGAGGGGGCGACGCGGTGGCGGAGGCTGCGGAGGGTCTGGCGGGGACGGACACGGGCTCTCGCTTCCTTCTCACCGCTTGCCGCGGCCTCGGGAGCCTCGGCTCGGTTTGGTCCCTCTGTGCCCCTGCTGGAGCCGGCGGACGGGGGGCTCCGGGCCCAGGGGCGGCCGCCCACCGCGGTCGCAGGCCCCGGGGACAGAGGCTTGTCTCCGCAGGGCTCGGCGGGGTCGGGGCTGTTTGTGAAGGCGGGAGCGGCGGGGGGCGCGGGCGTGCTCCGCGAGGCGCGGCGGGGCACGTCTGAAGGAGACCTGAAAGCGGCCGGAGCTGGCCTCTCGCGTCCTTCACGGGTAGACCTTGGGCCGCGCTGCTGCGGCGGTGGCCGCGGAGGGCGGATCGGCCTCGGCGGGGCTTTGCTGCGGCCCAGGTTGCGTGGTGGCCGCAGACCTCGGGGGGTGGTCAGCGCTCCCCGGGCGGGCCTGGGCTGGTGGCGGCGGCCGGCCTCCAGGGGGTCACCTCCGGGAGAGCACCCGTGACCTCCCGTCCTAAGACTCCTCGTGAAGTCCGTCCCGGCCGCCCCGAGTGGGAACAGGGGAACACGGCACCCGGCTATGAGGCAAGGGGAGGGTGTGCAGTTATGTGGAAGCCACGGGAGCCCGCTCACCTAAGTGAAAAAAGATCTGGAGGTGACTGATCTGCGCAGGCCTGGCTAGAGAGAGGCAGTGACATCTGGGGCTGGTTCAGCAGCTGACTGCGTCTTTAGGATGGATACCCCTAGGGGTGCCGCAGTGGCTCATTTACATGGGAAAGGGACCTCCACACCTCATGCAAAACTTTAAAATACAGTTGATTTCTGACAGTTCCATTTCTGTACCTTATATTGAAGGGATACAAATTCTTTCCTTTCTATCGATACAGCACATAAAGCATGAAAGCAGGAACTTTGTTGCTGAAGAGCTCTGCCGCTCTGCCTGTTTATTTGCTACCTGAAGTTCCCATCTTCTGTTCATGACGTACAGCTGGCGGGTATGGCAATAGATGTGATGTCATGAACTGCAGATTATAGCTTCAGGTAGGAATGTGTTGCAAGAACAGACAGACTTGCATTCTGCTTTCAAGTAAATGTTCTACTATGTGAAGTGAAAGAAAGTTCTTTTAGAACATGAAGTACTAAAAGTGAAGGAAAAAAATAATGAAAGAGTGAGGCGTATTTTTTTTGTGTTAAAAAATGGCCCTGTTTGCACCTTTCACTTTCCAATAAATGAAATTTTACAAGAGCATACCAGGAGCAGAAGTCATTCCATTAAAACACCTTCTGGGAAATGCCTTTTGAAGGTGACAGTGGTTACAGTGGAGATTTCTTTTCTGGTCAGAGGAGATCAGGCCTATGGGAAGAAGCCCTAACACGTCTAGACTTTTAGTGGGGGGGTGGGAGAAGAGGGCAGCTTTTTTTTTTGGGGGGGGGAGGAAGTGTGTGTTCATTATTCTGCAGCCAAGGGGCCAGTTATATTTCCTCTTGAGTTTGATTGTAGCTTCAGAGAAGTCCTGATAAGCCAACTACCCCTTTCCAATGGGAGAAAGCGCTGGGGTTCTAGGCAGTTCTGATGGGTGCTGACAGATATGTCTCTGCTTTTCTGCCTCAGTTACCTAGGGCTTGTCAGGAAAGAGAAGGAAATAATAAAATTTAGCTTGAGGTTCACATACGAAGGTCTCTTGTGTTCTGTTAGCCTATTTTGTGGATTGTGTTCTGAACTGTTTCTGAAAGACTTGGCTCATGTCACTGCATGTGTTCTGTTGCTACAAGGCTTTTGAGAGAAAAGGCGTGAGCTAGACTGACCATGCTAAAAGTTCACAGTGAGACATAAGAGAGTTTCTCAATCAAGTCTAAAAGTGAAAGGATTCATCTTGATGGGGTAAAACCCCACACTCTGTCAAGGGTGCTTGTGGAGTAGGTGAACCATGGCTCTTGGTTTGTGGTGTAAGCATAAGGAATGGCAGTCATGTTTCCTATCCAGTACCAGCCAGAGGGAAAGAAAAGAAAAATATACCTAACTTGTAATATTTCAGGTCTGAATCCTCTGAAGTGACATAAAGCATCATAGCATATGTATCAGATGTAATGAATTACATGTTTACACTACCTTATATACTGTAAGCAATGAATGCAGTGCTCCAAAGTGTTTACTGTGGGAAATGTGTTTGTTTCCCACCCTTATTTCCCACTGAGTAAGTGTGAGAAGAGAGAAGTGTCTCACCCCAGGGCGGTGCTGGACCTGTCACAGAGCCAGGATCAGGCTGTTGATTCCTGCAGATGTTCCTCCTGCTAGTACAGTCCCTGCCTGGCACTTAAGTGGGGTGGTGATGATGAGAGAACAAATCTCACTTGGTCCCTCTGATCAGGTCCCCCATCTGCTTACATTTTATGCAGCTGTCTGCTGGAGTCACACACAACCTCCAGGGATGCATTGCCTCTTCCCCCACCACTCATCAGTAGTGTGGCTCTTTCACAAGTAGTTTGGCAGAGTTTCCAACCCATTTTTGGCACTCTTGATGTTACAAGAGCTCTTTTTAAACTCTGCTTTTTTACATCTTGTATTATCCCCTTGCAGTCTGTTACAGTGTGACATTGTCCAAACATTTGCATTTGTCTATTGATTTTTGGGGAGCTTGTTTTGCTCCCTTCTTTCTGTCCACCTGTTTCTCCTTGTAAAGGCTTTGGGAGCATGAACAAATGTTTTGTTGTGGGTATGCAAGGTGCAGTGAGTTACTTCTGGATGTGTGGCTCTTAGACACTGTTAAGAATGTCAATGGAGCCAGGGTGGAACAGCTTATATTTGCTTGTTGCATGATTGAGTTCTTGACTGGGGGCAGTGCTAGCAATGCATGATTAGCAAAGGAACAATTAAAACTTGATTTGTTAGGTCACTTTGGGCTATAGGCAGCAGATCACTACCTCTTTCTCAGATGTTACAGTTGCTATTTTGTGTCTCCGCAGGGTTCATTGGTGATGGCACGAAGGGCCTTGAAACTCGCCTCCTTGACAGCAGCTGCTTCTGGCATCTATCTGTATGGAAACAAGTTCCTGGATCCCAGTGATTTTGGAGTTGTTCGTGTGGGCCGAACCATTGCCACAGTAAGTTTCACCCTAGTCATGTGCAGGAAGATTCCTAGCTGGTAAGAGAATTGGAGTTCGCAATAACTTGTGATTTCCTACATTCCCTCTCTGCATTCCCGCTTGGCAGCTAGCTCCTGGAGTCAGACGGTTAATAGGGAGCTCTTCAAGTTATTGACACAGTGGAGAGAAAAGAGGTGAAAACATGTAAGGAGTAGAGCTTTCATTTGCATGTTTTGGAAAGAAAGAAACTTTGAGATACTAGGCTGCAGAGAGCTGTCCCTGCTTTCCTGGGTAGGGCGGGACTTCAGAGCAAGGGCTCATTTTGGCTCCCACAGTCTTCATCAATCACCCTTCAAGGTCAGTCACCCAGGTGCAGTGTCTTGCTGCCTTTAACAATGACCTACTTCAAACTATCTTGTCTCCATGTGCCATGGTTTACATTGCAACATTCTGTTTTAAGGATTGTGGTTGTTGCATTGATATGCCACAGGTGTTTTGAGGATCAATTTCAAAGCAAGGGTAAAGCTAGGATGTGTGATAATGTACTTCTGAGATTGGATTGGTTTCAAGTTTTGTAAAATAAAGGCTACACCTACCTGTCACACTGCTATTTCACTCGTGTTGATCACTGCTCTAGAAAACCTGTGATGGAGACTGCTAGCCAAACAGGTTACTTCCGCCTTCTTGAGGATATTCACTGATGAATCCATTAGCAGCCAGGAACAAGGAGAGCAGAGACTCTGGAGGGGCTATCAGTCTCCCTGTACCTCACTTGCATTATACATCTGTCACTTCAGGCCATGATCTCTATCATGTACAGACCCTCAGTGGTAAGCAGCTGTCAGTCTGCATGTTCTATGACTTTTAAGCACTTTATTAATGAGTTTTACAGGGAGTCAGCTCTCAAGCACAGATACAATAAGAAACAAGCTCTGTGGGTTGGCTCAGGTGCTGTGCTGGTTTTATGTGCAAGCTGCACCATGAACTCTTGCGAGAAATGATCATTTATTTTGAGAGGGTGAGGGCAAAAATGCAAACTGTAATCTTTCCTCCTTACCTAGTAAGTGCTAAGCTTCATGCTCTGTCCCTAACCATAAAGCAGTGCTGCCTGGTGGCTTTGAAGCAGCTGTCTCTTTTTTACTGCACAAGAAATTGAGTCATGGGGAGGGACCACAGCTTATTGTGGCTAGAGGGGAATCTGCTATTCAGGCTGTTTGGGTTCTCCAGTCTGCTCTTGACTTCTGTCAGCTTGACCAGTATTTCTGAGTCTTTCTTGAAGCCAGTGTTTTGCAGCTGTCTGGTATTTAAGACAAAAAAAGTGAGAAGTGTGCAATGATGAAGCTGTGCAGTTTGTCTGTATTTTGAGGGACCGTGAGACATTACTTTCCTGGTGAAATGGAAGTAGGGGAAAGGAGATTTTCTTTGCTTTAAGTGCTGGTGAATTTAGACATGTTTGACTTTCACATCCTCCACCTTCAAGGAACACAAGTCATGGGCTGTGAAGCACTTCACTGGCACTGCTCTTAAATGCATTAGAGGGTTCTGTATCCATAGGTACAAGCAGTGGTCCCCCAAACCAAGTTATAAATGCTGAGTCTTCTGTGGCTGATGGCAGCATGTGTTTGGATCTGTGTGTCTGTATACTTTTCAAACAAGAATTTTCTGTCTGATTTTGAGTTCTGTGTTCCTTCTAATATATAGGACTCTGTTTAGTTAGATTGCTTCTGAGAGATTCTTCAGTCCTGCTGCACCAGTGATCTCTGCCTTCCCAGCTTGGAGTCTGCTCCTTGTTAGAATGTCAGGTTAGCTCTCATCTGAGCACTGGCAACCCAAACTGCTCTCACTTCTTAGCCATGGACTGGGTGAAGCCAATAGAGCAATCAGACATGTTAATTCGTAAGAAGCTCAGCTTCTTATAGAATCATAGACTCGATGGGTTAGAAGGGACTTAAAGATCATCTAGTTCCAACCCCCTGCAAAGGGCAGGGACACCTTCCAACAGACCATGTTCTAAAAGCCTGGTCCGACCTGGTCTTGAACACTACCAGGGATGGGGCATCCACAACTTCATTGGGCAAATTTTCAAGCTTTCTCTTTCCCTAAGTGAAAGCTGAGACTCTGTAGCCAACAGGTGACTTTGGATATTGGTGTCATGTCCATGGAACTGAAATGTTTGTCCTTCAGTCTAGCCCTGCCCAGGCTTCTTACCTGAATGCTTGATTCAGTCATTGGACCATAGCCAGATGTAATTAAGAGCTGTAATTCTTAAGAGCGAAATTCAGCAGCAGCAGACACAAAAATTTAAGATAAGTTATGGTGTGGTAAAGGAAAGAAAAGCCTGGGGGAAAGAACACATGGAGGTCAAGAAACCTCATCTAGGACTACAAGACCCCGGTCAGATTTGATCTGAGTTTAATTAGAAAGATTTGAGCCTGCTTACGTTTTAAGCATGCTGCCTCAGTAGTCCTTCACAAACTTGCTTGAGAAGCTTGATGAACTGCACTAGCCGGAAATGTGTCCTTGAGCCTCAGTTTAGGGAACTGGCTCTTCCTTGCGTGTGGGTAGACAACTGTTCAAAGAGAACATTGTGCCATGACCTGGTAAGACCTGAGAACAGTTTCAGGAGTAGTGGAAGAGGTGTTGAGAATTCATTGATAAAAAGTGGAAGCCAAAGTCTTTGGGACATTTTACACTAGACTGGATATGAAATCAGTTAAAGAAGTAATCTGACATTTGTATGAGGAGAGACTGGTTGATCTTTTAGGTCTTTTTATGTCTCCGAGATTCAGTCTCATACTGTAACATAAATGACAAACACTAGTCTTGGATGAGAATGAAGTTAGTGGCATGGACAGCATCATGTTTCAGGTAGTTTCTGTGTTCTGGGAAAACCAGAGACCTGGAGGAGCAGTTGTGCTTTTGCCATCTATCTTTGAGGGTATCCCAGTTGTTTTGGGAGGAACATTTTCTGCAGTAGCTGGAATACATCTCAGACAGTAGCAGGGATTTGGCAATGTCAGAGTTGCCTATCAGGATCATCATAATACTAATATAGTGGTTAAGATTACGATGTAATTAGCAACTGCTTAATTAATTCCCTCTTCCTCTGTAATACAGGCCAATCTGTTAGCTGCTTCTTTTTAAGTTGGAGGTGATAATTACCCTCATGGATGAGAGATAAAATAAGAACCAACTCAGGCCTTCATGCAAGGCTGGTTTGAACCTCCCTGCACTTCAAAGTTGTTTTTTGAGGTTGTGACGATGCTTTGAAAAGCTTTTCTTCTGAATGGATGTCTGTGTAGCTGTGCAGCTCTGAGCTGACCAGGGGCAAGAGAGCCTCAAAAGCTAGAAAAAAATTTGCTGTGCTCAGTTTCCAATTCAGAAAACAGGAAACGTGAGAAACCCAACCTGCACAGGGAAGGAGTGTGTCTGCTGTAACTGGTTCCCAGCTTCTTACCCTCTTGTATGCATTTCTGAGCTTTTAACTGTTTCGCTGTTTTCAGTTCCAGTGACTTTGTCTCAAACCAAATTTGATCCCATTACCTCCCTGGTTTTCATTATGTATCAGCTGTACTTTATGCCCTTCTTAGGCACGTTTGTGATGAAAGGTGGGGCTAGTTACCTGTCTCAGAATGGGATGCTACCCCTTCAGCAAGGAGGTACTAAGAAATCTGACTATGGCAAGGATCTTGAAGTTCATGTCAGGTTAGTGAACAGGCTTATCTAGATGTACATTCCCCTCTCTCCCTCCAGCTAAACTTAGTAAACATGACCTGTGTTTCTGTTCTGTTTGCTGGAAAGAGAGAAACTTTAATCATGGGGCAAAATTGTGAAATAACTGATCCATTTTCAGAAATCATTAAGGCACTTAGGAATCTGATTCCAATGTCTGTGGCTGTGTCTAGCTAACTTGTTTAGCTGGATCCCCATACTGTTACAATTGGGTAACTGACCCTTTGGACCTGTAGTGCTTTGTGCGGTTGAATATCTCAAAAATACTGCTGCTGGCTAATGGGTGAGCTTGTATACAGGCACTCTGCTCCCTGCTGAGCCATCTACCCAGACTAAGCTCAGTAGGCAGGTTGGAGGTGTGAAGATGAAGTGTAGGATAGCTCATGGGGCACAAAGTCTGCATGGCCTCTATTACTAGCAGCAGACCTTCGTGTGAAAGACCTAGATGGTTGACTGAGAATGAGAGTATGTTGTGTAAGGTGCTGTTCAGAGATTATGAAAATGCTTTGAGCTTCTCAAATAGGAGATAGTATAGGAATTCCAAGTGTTGCTTATTTTGAATAGCTACATGTCAGTGAGGTCCCTGCACTGCCTTCTATAAATGTTCATTGAAGTATTTTAATTTAATTTCTTGTAAGTCTGTTACCATAAGCTTCACTTATGGAGTGGGGCCTAAACTTGGGAGCCTAAGCTGCATACCTTTTTCTTAACAGAAGTTTTCTTATTTTGATAACTCCAGAACTTGCTCAACATTTCTGGTTTCATTTGCAGACGGCACTTATCACGTATGACTACCTCACCTCTCTTCGGAGCGTCCCATACGGATCAGAGGAGTACAACTTCCTCAAATCGCAGGTAGGCGATAGCACTGGTTTGTGTTCCTTGGAAACTCTGCAAGGTACAGTTGTGTTGCCAAAGCCATTGCTGTAAAGCAGACTATCAGGTTAATAATTCTATATGCCTTCTACAAAATTGTTGGCGGCAAACTGTGCTGCATATTAGATAAGATTCTTGCAGGACCTGCATTGACTATTGGAGAAGGTTGCTTGTCAAGAGTAGCCACTTACATCCATTAGAGACTCAAGTGCTTGGTGTACGGGGTAAGATGCATTTGGCTCTGCTGCAGGGGTCAGCTGCTGAGAGGGGCCTGGCAGAAGGTTTCTTTTCCTGTGCTTATTGTTTGGTAATGGCTGTAACATGAAAGTTGAGGGATTTAAGTGAGTGTGTTGGAGGGGAAATAATAGGCATGAATAAGGCTTGCAGATCTCTTAAGCAATAACAGTTGGGCAAAGAATTGTACATCTCTGCAAAACATATTGTTGTGTTTTGATGTCAGTAATTTACATTAATAGAAAAAGCATTTCTAATAAGAAGACAGATGAGCACTGCTATTGCTCTTCTCAGTCTTGAGGTGCACTTTTCATTCCTGCCTACAGCCTTACAAAATCTTGAGCTGAGTGACACTGGGCTTTAGTTGAGTGCATGTGGTGTGTGTAGCCAGGGTCTCTCTGCTAATCTGGCTTGAGGCCTCTTTGGAGTGGGAAATATGACATTGGACTCTAGCATGCTTTAGTATGCCTGTGGCAGAAAATCCACATTATCAGTGTGGTTTTAAGAGTATTTGGGATAGTTTGCAGAGTGGTTTCACAGGATCATAGAGTGGTTTGTGTTGGAAAGGACCTTAAAGATCATCCAGTTCCAAACCACTGTCACAGTTTCCTTGGACCTGTTCTCATCCTCTGCTGTCTAAAGATGCTAAGCTGTTGTGTAGCTCCCTATGCCAGGTGAGATTACTGATGCTCTGGCATAAACTAGAGATAGATGTGTAGATAGATGTGATAGAGTTAGAGTCTGGAGTTTCATTTGCCATCTGCCCATGTTTCTGCCATGTGCTTTTGAAACCTGGTTTGCAGAAGGGCTGCTTGTAACCTTCTTGAGCGACACCCAAGTTATGGAGTTACCAGTGCTGCGGAGAGCTTGTCTTTTGGCAGCAGTTCACAGTAGCCACTGCAAATTCCTGACATTTTGCCATGTCTTTCCATGGCTTCATTAACCTCTGTCATGCAGGTTGTGGTGGTTTGTCAGTTCATGTCCTGGGCAGCCAAAAGGGGCCCTGCTTGCTGGCACTGCACAGAACTGTGCTCTCTCTGCTTGGCAGCCAGAGACTAGCTGAGTCAGCTTCTGTGCGTGACAGAGCCAGTGGCAAGCTTAGCGTGACACAAGAGGACTCTATGGCATGGCCAGCACTAGCCTTGGGCTGCAGGAAGGGGAATAAGCTGGGAGATAGGAGGAAGTAGGTGTAGGCATAGCATGAGTTAGTAAAACTTGTTGGCCTGTGGAGGCCTGTCCTGCTGGTGGTAGGTGTTAATGGAGGGTCACCACTGAGCCTGAGAGTGAGAGCACTTGTGGGTTTCTCAGCGACATCCCTGCAGAGCTTGTGCTAGCAAAGCATCAGTTTGGCATGGGAAATTTTTTTGGACTCGGGCAATTGCATGCCAAACCCTTTATTTTAGTGCAGCTCTAAGTGAATGGCAATCAGGCCTTCATCATCTTGCAGCAATTTTAACACTATGGAAGCTGGTTTTGTTGATCTCAGACTAGTCCAGGATGACTTGTCACTGGATGGGGCAAGAGGATGAGAGTGCCCCTCCCAAGTAAGTGTTGTGTATGAAGGATACTTATCCAGATGTTGCTTCTACTAGCCTCTGTCCTGGATAGATCTCTGGTGTTCTCAGCCATTCATTGTACTCTCTTTGCCTTCTGTCCTTCCAGTGAGAACAGCTTAAGCTCCACTTCATATGCTGAGAGTTTGGAGTTTTTAGTGTGTGTATGAATTAGTTACTGATATCCAGCTTCACTTTTGGTGCTGTGCCTGGAAGAGAGATTCTATGAAGCATAGATTTGGTGCCACTGGGACTGTGGATAGTGTCAGCAGGTCTGGGTGCAGCTGCAGTGCCTCTGATCCCCTGAGCAGCTGCATGTGTCTGGGTCAGGCTTCCAGCTGGGAGTGAAAAAACACTTCTGTGCATCTCCTCCTGGTACTCAGCACACTGGTGGGTGCTACTCTGGTGCAAATAATGCTTAACTTGCTCTCCATGAATTAGCCATTAAACTGGAGACTCTAAATTACTCACAGCTCCAGAGGAGAGATGGGAAGCCTTAGTAGTAGCACCAGTCCCTGAGCCTGTCAGGGCCAAGCAGGGACATAGTTATAGGAAACAATTACATGCAAAGCAGATTAAGAAGGAAATGGGTTCCCCATGGGCTTTTAGCCAGGTTCCTGCTTAGCTCTAAGGGATTATTGTCAATATTACTCTATTTTTCTATCCCTCATGGACCACTTTTGATGGTAATGCTCTCAGCCCCTCTGTTCTCAGCACCTTTTTATGGCCTGCAGATTGGTGTGATTTGTTATTTGCTATGAGGCAGGAAGCAGTAGCTAGGAATTCACTGTGTGTCCCTGGGATTGTTTTACCTTTTTCTTGTTCTCCCATTAACCAGGAGATGTGAGAATTCACCTTCCTGATGGCATTCACAACCCTTCCTCAGCAACAGCCAAGAGGAAAGAATGTATTAACTTTCCCATTCCTGACCCTACCTGTAGAAGGGATAAACCTGCTTAAGTGGTCAGGCTTTATCTCTATCCCAGCAGTTGCTTCATCTCACCACTGGTGGCTGGACCACATAGGTAACTTGATCTTTCTCCTAAGTTAAGGTTTCTTTTCTCTTGCATATGATGATACTGTCAGTGTACTTATGTCATGGCCAGTGGTAGCCATATTTAGCCCCACGTCATCAGATGTCTGTAGGTCTGTAGGTGTCAGGAGCATTAGGGGAGATAGTATCTTTCGTTGCTTCTGCTTTATTAAATGATTCTGGCCATCTTTATGCATATAAGCTTGGGCATTTATTTGCCTTTCTTCCCCTTTTTGTACTGGGCCAGAGGAGGAGGGAGGGCACCATGCTCAGTGGCATTTCCTTTCCTATTGCTTTCTCAGCAAACCATTTTATTCTCTAGAGGGCTGCATTCCTCTGACATACTTGTGCCTCCTTGGGTGTTTATCTCCTCAGCCTCAAGTCAGCCTGCCCTGTGATGTTTCCAGTGTTCCTTTGTTGTACCACCTTGGTTGACCCTTCCTATATTGCTGGCATCAATTTCTTTTGATCCTGCAGTCAGTCAGGAGGTATCTCACAACGTGCAGTTTGAGGGCTGGCATCAGTGGGAAAAGTGGCCACAGTTGAAAATCTTGGGCAGGGCATTTTTTTGTCATTTTCCTCTGTAAGACAAAAGGTTACTGCTGTGAATGTGGGTAAAAGTATTTTTTTTTTAATGGAGAGGAGATAGCAAGAAAAGAAAGAATCTGTGGTCAAGGTGTCTCGGGAGACAGTAGGAATCCATTCTTGAATTAACTTTGTTGGCTGCAGAATTGCTTTGTCAGGGAAAAGACATTTGGGGAGGTTAATTAACTTTCTCCTTTTGAGAACCAAATGAAGATGTTCTCCTCAATCAAACCCATGGTTATTGGGCTGTCAGTATCTGGGCAAATATTTGAAAGGTGTAACTCTGTGCCATCATTAGACAGAATACGATTTCTTGCCCCTTGGAGGATATTCCTGATGTTGTGTTTGCTTCTCATGGTTGGGTGGGTGTTTCCAAAGAAGCTTCTCCCAGTGAAGCTGGGGGATCCTGGAACGAGAAGGAGCAGGTGTATGTGTGCATATGCTTCTCAGAAATAACCTACAGTTTCTGGGTAGTACAGACCAATGGAATAGCCTGTGTGTTTGGACTTCACTTTTGGTTCCATAGCGCTGTGTACCATAAATAATGGGAAGTGATGTCCTAAAATAGCTTCTTCATGGTGGAGGCGGACTGCATCTGCACAGGGAAATCCACAAGAGCTCTCCATGGCATTCCTTCAAAAAGGCAGCTGTGAATGGAGGCTGTGGGCTGTTCTACCCCCACACATGGCTGTTTTAGTGCTTCCGCTGTGGTGACATGGGGAGAAAAGAAGCAAATGAACTTCCCAATGGGACACAGAGTAGCTGTTAGATGGCAGTGACTTTCTGTCACCAAGCTAAATGGGAGCCAGTATAAGAGGGGTGAAGACCTTCGCAGCCCATCCACAGTCCCGAGGCTGATCATATTTGGTTGCCCTATTACGTGCTCCCCAGGACATCTCTTCATCTAAAAGGCATGGTTGACACTAGCGTAGTCTAAAAAAGCTACTATCAGGGCCAGCTGGTGGCTTGATGACTCTACATTTGTGCACTGCTGTCTAACAAACTTCCTGCCAACACATGAGGTATGAAAGCTTTGCACTGAAAACACGCTGTAAAATAAGTTTTATAATTATAAGACACTTCGTTTTCCTCCTTCTGCTCTCTAGAGTGGTGTCAGCTGAACATTCTGGCCACGGCATCTCTAGGTTTTATTTTTATAGCGTTAGGAAGGTCCATTTTTTGGGGGGATGTATGCCTATGAAACAAGATGTACTTCAGTCAAATGCAGTGGTTTATTCAGAGAAATGGACCATCTCATGGTGGTATTTTTGGAGGAAAGAGAGGAGTGAGGGGAAAGAAGTGATGTCTCATTTATTGCACTTATTTTTTTCCTGGCTATGTACCCTCATCCCTAAAGTGCTTCACTGCAGGAGCGTGAGTGTGAGGTGTCAGGCGCACCACTTGCCTAAATGGTCTTAAATCTTTCTTGTACCTCCCCAGCAGGAATCAATCTATGTGCCTTGGGAACATGTAGCCTTTTCTCCTCCAGGTGGGGCTATCCCTTTTTATGTGAATCCTTGAAGACGTCATTATTTTGTCCTTACAGCTGCTGAGGAGGTACATAGTAGCCAGAGGAGTATCTGATCATCTCAGCCAGTACAGTGAAGAAACCATTAGGAAGCCCTTGAAGGATGTAGGCTGCAAGGAGCCTGCACCATGAGGAGTACTATAAAAAAAGGCAAATGGAAAATGAAGAAATAATCTTGTTTTATTTGGTGTTTGGCCTATGCCTTGAATGTGAAATGAACACTAGCTTTTCAAAGTCCAGAGATATGGCAAGAGATGGTCTCTTCTCTGAAGAGCTCATGGCTGAGATTTTCACGCTAGATATGAGTGGTACAAATAGATTTGAACATAGGATTTCTCAGAGGGTTGAAGCTGTATGTAAAGAGGGAAGGAAACAAAAAGTGGGAATTTCTCAGGATGCCACTGGAAGTGACTTAAGACTGGTCCCATTGACTTTGGATCTGACTCTAATTAGGGATGTTTTCTTCATGAAGGACTGAAGCCTTGTACTGCTGGCCAGTTGATATGACTTGGTTGTTGGAGGCCATCTGTAAACTCAGCAGAGCTGTCAGTTTTACACTGTAGCTGGTGCTTTACATATTTTAAGAATAGGAAAACAGCTGGCTTGAGAATTTGAAGACTCTTATCTGAGACTAGAAAAAATAGATACCTGAAAGAACTTGCAGTGGCAAACTGGGTGTCTCAGATGTTTTATCTGTCCTTTGAATCCTTAATAAGACCCATATTGTGGATTCTGTTCTGCTTTCTAAGGTTACTGTAGTAAGTTTGCACTCAAACACCAGCTTAAAGGCCCCCAAATTAGGGAGTACAGAGGTATAAAAACAGGAGTGAAAAGACTAGAATGGCATGCAGAGGCTATTTCATGTATCAAGTCAGGCTGGAGTTTGGAAGCAGGACTGAATACTGTAGATTTGCTCTGTTAAACCAGTGACCTTATCACATTCTCCCCATAGTGAATCTCATAAAAGAATATGCTGGAAAGTAGCACACAATCATCGTACTTGTCAAGCCAGTGTCTTCATTTGGTCTGTTAGGTCAGTGTTGAGAGAACTGCTGTGGTGGCTGGTGTCTTGCAAACACTTTTCTGGACTTCTTGACAATGTTGAAGGCATCTTAATGGGTTCCAGGCACACACTTTCATCTATGCGGGGCCACCCTGTTTGGATACTTAAGAAAACGTACCTGTGGAAGGAACTCTGCTGTCTTCTGCATTTGGTGTCTCAGGACCAGACAGGACTCTGCCAGGCTGAGGAAGCCGTGGGGATAAGGAAAAGAGGAAGTAGAGTTGGAGCAGTTGCTGATTTAGTCTAGGAACAAATCAAAACGTAAAGTTCAATGCCAGGTTTGGAAGCTACCCCTCACTTTATTTACTCAGGTGTTCAGGTGCCCTGCCTAGAGATCTGCTGATTTGAGCACATATCTGCATGGTTTGTACGTCTGGACAAGCCTGTAGACATGTGACTGTGTTCAGGTGTGAGTGCTTCTGTTGAAGTAGCCATTTCTGAAGCAGAGTCAAAGGTTCAATGATGGCTTTGGAGGAGTGAGTCCGAGATGGTAATCACGTTCACTGCTGGCCTAGTTAAGCCTGCTTTTGGTCCTGTACAACTGGTTTAGGGTTTCTTTTTTGTTTTTTCTTTTTTCTTTTATTCTTTCTTTCATTGTCTCTTTTGTCTTGAGTGTTCTGTCTCAGTGGCTGCAAATTGTGCTGATGATGCACCACTCAGCAGCTTGCTGCTCCTTCCTCTGCAGCAGCATCATCTTGGCAGGTCTGACACCAGTAACAACTTGTTTTTGTCATTGTGCTGAACTGATGTGACATGGAAGAGGCCCACAGGGAGCAGATAAACATAGTGACAGGGGTCATCTTCATACAGCCTCCACTCTCTTCCTAGTTCTACTTTAACAGTCAATATCTGCATGTGAGCTTGCGCATACACACACATGCACAGTGCTTTGTGAAATGCCGCCTTCTAAGTCTGGATCCATTTACTATCTTGCCCGTGTTGCTGAATTTAGAAGTAAATTCACCGCAAAGGTCACTAGCAGAATCACTTTCAGAAAACCAAAACGGATTCTAAAATGTCTTTACTGGCCCCGCAGTCTCTGTTTGATAAAATGTACTTTTTTGGAGGACCTCTGAACGCTGTAACTGTGCAGCCAGTTTGTTAATATAGGATTGCTCTTCACACAAGTTGTTTTTTGCAGGGTTGATGAAGGGCAGTAGGCTTTGCACTCCCATTTGTTTATCCAAGTCTGTTGTATGAAGAGAAGTAGGGAAGATACACTTTCCTCCCTCGGGCCCTTTGCATTCACAGTCAGGCAGCACAGCTGGGCATTTCCAGAGCACAGTAGGAGCTATGTCACCTCTGCAGTGCCCTGGTATTGCCTGTTCTGCTCTCCTCATCCTCTCCATAGCAGCTTCCCTGCTTCTCTTTCTTGCAGTTAGCTGAGGTTTTGCTGTGGCCGTCTGAATTGGGAGTTACTTGTTGCCAATATGCAGAGTGGTGATCCTTGACTGGGGAACATTGTTACAGTGAAATTATGGCTCCTGAGCCGTGTGGAATGAAACCCAGGAAGGTTGTTTGCTGGAACCATGCTTTCTTTGCTCTGTGCTGGTGCTTGTACAGGACTGTGTGCTTGAAGACGAGAGGTTTGCAACCTAATGCATATGAAGCATACCAGCTCTTGCCCCCCCTGACTGGCAGGGTTACATCCACTGCAACTTTTCTTGATTTATTGGCCCCAAAGGTCAGGCTAGGGACTGAGTCTGTACCAGGAACGAGGGTGATGTTTGGTTCTTTTAAACCTATGTTTTAGTTTTAGGGTAGCAAGTGCTTGGTAATGGGGTTGAGGACTGAGCAAGATGCAGGCAGAAGCAGCCTCATGCATTCACCTCCATGGGTATAATCCCATAGCTTCCCACACTAGCCGTGCACAGCTGACCTCTCTGTTCACTTACACACCAGGTGTGAATCAGGCGTTAGGTGGATTCAGTGCCAACCCCAGACAGGAAAGCTCTTCCAGGCTGCAGCTTTGTTCATCAATTTTCATGTCAAGAGGGGAAATGAATTCTCAATTGCCACATGCTTAGTAATTAACCACACTGTAATTCCGATGTGCAGTGCTGTCGCCCACCATCGGGTGGGAGTGGAGAAGGCACTACGTTTTGTTGATGGTTCAACATGTGTTTTCCTCATCATTTTGACACCAGAGGTAATTGCCATTCCTGAAATATTCTCTCCCTACCATTGCAAAGCAACTGTTAGGGACAAATTCATTACGAAGAATCTCGTTATGACAGATTAATAGGCCAACAGAGGAGATTTCTTTTTCTTCCTTCAGGCGACTGAAAAGTACAATCCAACCGCTCCTGTATAACTGCTGGAAGCACATGCTTCTCTGTAAGCTAACACATAAATGTTGGAGATGGGAAATTTGTAAGATGAGGACTAGAGTGTAGAGTGAGTTTCCAAGCTTGCTTTTATTGAGCTTTTGATTTTCCAATATCATGTGCCAAAATGAGGTTGAGTCTGGGCACTGCCATATGGACAGGCTGTCTTCATTGTTAGTATTGGACCAATGTCTTTTGTCTGGGTCATGGTCGAGCAGCATCATGAAGGTTTAGAAGTGGGGAATGCGGGACTTGTGGCTTTGATGGATTTTAGAGCAAGACACAAACTCATTATCTGGACTGTTTTATTGCCACTAAGGGTTCCCTGTATTCAGGAGGTCAGATCTTATGTACTGGCTGAGTTCCCGGTGACCAGTGATGTTCTGTCTGCCTGTGTTCTCCCAGAAGTTACGAACTACCTGCCCCAAGTCGTTCTTGTGGGATGCTCTCTGGGGACAGCTGTGATATGGACCATAGATGGCTGCTTTCCTATAGTGGAGGTGATTGAGGCACCCTCTCTCCCTGTGACTGAAGCGTTTCTGTCATAGGGAAGGAGGAGTTTGAAATGTCTGGATTGTTAATGGCTGTGTTTAGAAGCTCACCCAGTTTATGTGCAGTCAGCACAGCAATTCATATAGACTTGGCAATTGTGCTTTCAAAGAAACAGATCTCTAACTCGTAGTTGACTGACTACTGTGAATCAATGAGTGATGTTTGGCTACTATGAGTGAATCTCAGGTGTTAAGGAGCACACAATTAAAAATGAGCCCATTTTGGGCTTCAGAATAGACGTAATGTAGATTTAAAGAAGCTTCTGGAGAAGGCCTGTTCATGCACTCAGTGTTGCCTTCATTGATGTCTCACTCAGGTCATCAGGCAGTAATGACTCGGCAAAGGATCTCTCTAGTTGGGACTGGAGTCCCATCTGTCTGCCTCCAGCCAAGCGCTTGTACGTGCAGCACTCTGTCCCTGCCCACAAAAGGAACAAATCTTCAGTGGAAATCAATGCGCAGCATGCCTTGATCTCCTTATTGAGAGAACGGTGAAGCTTCACTCTTTTTCAGAGATCAAATCAAGACCATGTTTATCCCATTTTCCATCTTCACCTGTGTGCTGATATCGACTCCCAGTTTCACTATGACCTCATCCTTCTTCCTGGGATCTCTGTATCTCTCTGTGGAGTATGTAAATGCTTTAATGTTGAATACTTGAGGCTAGAAGTCATAGATATCATCACTTTTGGATTACTAGGATCTGATTTCATTGTTTTGCTTCGCATCAATCTTGTGTAGTGCTAATTCTCGATGGTCCTTTTTGGTAAGCAAATTTTGTCTTTGGGACTATCCACAGTGAATGTATTTTGCCAGCAAGGTCTGATTATTTGGTCCTCTTTGTCAGTATTATTTTTCTGTCAGGTTTTGCACCAGTTGCCTTTGTGTTAGGCCTTTTGCCTTGAGTTCACTGTTTAACTTCAGTAAAGGATAGAAATTAGCTGTCTTTGACTAGCCTATTGACGGAGATTGACTCTTGCCTATTATCTCTGGTGCAGTGTCATTGTTTGTTCTTGTCCAGTGTTAGCCTTTTATAACAGATTCTACCCCTTTTGACAAAGCAGCCTTGACTTTTGCTTTTGTGAGATTCAGACTGAAACCTCTGGATTCCTAGATGGTGCTTTCTTTTTTAAGTTGTGGAAAGTGCTGTCTGATTTGCAGTTTTCTTCACAGAGAAGTTGTAACTGGCTAGTGATGGACCAGTCTTCCTTTACCCTGCCCCATGGGTTACTTGCTTGGGTGATCTGTGGTAATAAGCATCTTTTAAATCAAGGAAAAAAAATTAAACCCGTAGATTTCCACTTGATTGAGTCCATTTCCTGCTATTTTCAGTTGCTTCTCTAAAAGGATGAGGAATAAGGGTAGGCATATTCCTTCACAGCCAACTGTGCAGGAATCTGGTTTATAATCTCCTAGGCTGAGCCACTCTTAAATATTGACCGGTCACTTTGATGTGAATGGGACAGACAACTTGAAGGTAGAGGCTTTCTGCTCCTTTTCTTCTTGGCTGTATGCCCAGCTCCCCATACACTGATATGTTTCCTGCTGCACCCAATTCCTTGTAAATAAAACAATGGCTGACATTGAGTCTGCAGGTGGAGGGACACTCTGTTTTCTTAAAATTAGAATGAGACAAGACATCCAACAGCTTTACTGACTATTTTACTCTAGGTTCTTGTAATATGTTTGACATTTACAAATGCAGCATCCCTGTGTCGTGGATGCTCATTCATCTCTTAGATGAGAGGGAAAACTCAGCAACTGGCAATGGAAAAGGCAAAGCATTGAATATGTAATTGTATGTAAGGATGACCTTAGTTTTATTCCCTTCATAACCGTGGTGAGCCATAGCAAAGTGCAGGGGAGATGTGCGATATTGTTAATTATGATACCAGCTGCAATAAAGGCAATTGCCTCTGGTACTGCTGGGGGTAATTTCTTCTGCTTATTGTGGGAGCAAAAGTAACCTACTCTAGATAATGAATAACCAACATGTGGCCTCACCTGGGCTCTCCTTTTGTTCATCTCAGTTTGGTGCCATGTCAAATATTCATATGTTTTACTTTATTGAACTGCTATTTCACGCTATTTTAAAGTGGTACTCTCAAAGCCAATATAGCTTCTCTCTATTGCCTGTGTTTCTAGCATCTGTAAAGATTCAGTAGGCCAAATGCTACCCTCATTGGCACCCAGTGGCACCCATTTTTTCCAAGTTCTGCCTTCACTGGGACTTGCACAAACCTATTGTTTTCGATGAGAAAGCACTGGAGTGGCTGCAAGGAAGGATCTGACCTTCTAATTTCAGTTTAACAGGCCTATTGATTATGTATGAATCAGAAGAGACACCGGCTCAGTCTTTCATAGTGGTGACATTGCCAGGATCTTAGTAGACAGTGGCTGTCTGTCTTGGTGTGCAGCTGTTGAGCATGAAAAAGCTGGAATAATTTATATATATGTGTTTTTTTTTTCACTGAAGTCAGCAACTGTGACTGATACCCAGGAGGGAATAGACCTGCTGAGGTAGTAAGGGAACATTTTTTGGGTTTTATTCTTTTTTTTTTTCCAACATAGGCACTTCTGAAAGTAGAACTGCGCTTTGCCACTGATGGTGACATACTGGCACCGCAGCCACTCTCTATCTGTTGGATGTGCTGCTATGACAGTCACTGCAGTTTTTTGGAATTGACAGTGTAATCCTATGGTGGTTATCTTTCCTGACTTCCTCGTCAATCCAATTTAATCACTTCTAGGTGTTTCATGTGTTACTGTCTCTTTCCTCTTCAGGCGTCCTGTTCCTGTGGGAAGAGATGTGTACTTTAAAGGTCAGAGCTTCTCAGATTAAAGAAGGGGAAAGGAATCTGCCTCTGTCCATTTGGTAAGGGGCTGTATTGAGATCTCTAGAGAGACTGCAATGGAAACAGTTCTTTCTGGGTTCTGTGACCAAGCTGACTGCTAGTGCCCATCTGCATGGCTGTAAGATAGGGGGCTCACTTGCTCTGCTCTCCAGCCTTGGAGTCACCTGCCAGGCGAGAAGTTGTATATGTACAAGGGGGAGAAGCTGCTGTTGCACTGTTTAGCCATCTGACGTTGATTCAGATAGGTCCTGACTGGAGGTCAGCTGTGACGTGCAGCTGGTAGGGTGGGATTCGACTGTTGGGAAGAGAAAAATGTCAGCCCACATTCTTTGGCATTGACAAAGTGGATGTGACGATTTCTCCCCTCCAGCTGCAGCGGCTGCCTCTGTGCTTCTTCTTCCCTGCACACCCATGCTAGGAGAGCAGACTGTGAAGCTACCCTGTCTTGACCCTCAGATGCTGAACTAGATGAGACTTAGCTGAGCTTTCTCCGTCTTTCCTTCAGTTCTTGGGCCATCCATCCTGGTAAACCTCACCTTTCAGTATGTTTTTCAGTGTATCTTCTGTTTGTTGGTGTTTCCTGTGGAGTCCATGGCTTTTCCAGCTCCTTTTTATTGCAGGAATAGGGTGTGGGGGCTAAAGGAGGAGGCTGTCAGATATCCATCCTCATCCCTGCCTCTAGGTTTGTTCACTTTTCTTTGAAAGCCAGAAACATTCAGCATTGAACACATTCCTTTGATAATCATTTAATCTCATCTCCACCTCATCACTAACCCTAGTAACACCCTATGTGTCTCACTTTGTGTTTACAGTGTCTGACTTCTTGAGTAGCTGGGAAATGTGACAAGGTCAGCCTTCTTGGGACCAGCTTATTTTATTATGAAATCACAAAACTCTTTCTCTTCTATACCATACTGATTGATCTGTGTTGTGGTTAGGCCATAAATCAGCCACGCAGTTTGTTCACTCACTTCCCCCTTTTTTCTTCCCTCTGCTCCTGGAGGGATGGGAAGGA
>JANRGW010000600.1:0-14739 GCA_024733675.1 Psilopsiagon aymara | reverse complement strand
GCAGAGCATGAGGCTCAGAAAGTCCTTGACCAGACCAAACATCACTAAGCCATAACTAAAAACATTGGTGTTATCAGAGCTGTTCCCAGGCTGAAAGTCAAAACCACAGTGCTGCACCAGTTACTGAGAAGGAGAAAAATGACTGCTACTGCTGAACCCAGGACAATCTTGTCTTGTAGTGGCTCCTGGTCCTGGTTTGTTTTTCTCTCCCTGCTCTATCTGGGACTTTTTGGAAGTGAACAGACCATCTCTATACCCCTCTCCCTGATGTGAAGCCTCCCTATACATAGCTATAACTGTATGAGCTTCAAGGAGAGCTTTTTTCTACTGTGGTCCTGTTTGAGCTCTTCTCCCTACCCTCCCCATGGCCCAGGAGCAGTCTTCACTTCCCATAGACACAGCTGTTTAGGAGTGTTCTCCCTTCAGGTCATCCTTGCTGCACAGCATCATCTCTTGCTGTTCAGTCAATAGTCTGTGGTTTCTGTAGGGTGTGTCAACAGCTCCTGTTTAGGGAACACTCCTGAATGTAACACACATCTTGGTTGATCTTTTTCTTACAGCAGATGAAAACAGCAAATAAAACAGGGCTTAATAGAATTGGTGGCTGGGAGCCCCCACTACAGCTAAACACAGGGGCATGTAAGATGGTGTGTTTACAGCCCTTCAGCTTGTTTTCACTACCATCTCACACAGTCTGATCCAAGCTGAGTTGAATTAGTTTTGTTAGCAAGATTTTGAGAGATGCTGTGTCAAATCTATTATAATTTCACCTGCCTCTGTAACAGGAGCTGCAGGCACTGTGATCAATGGATCAAGACATGTGCCTAATTTCACTGCGGCTTCTGTAAATGTCTCTGTGCCTTCTGCAGTGTGCTGCTGAATTACTTCCTATTCTTCATGGGTGCTCTGCAACGGAGCACAGAACAGATCTCTTTGTACACAAACTCTATCAGGACAATGAGGCACTGAAAGCACTTTTGGAAATCTGCTGACTTGCAAGTAGTATACATCTGTGTATACATACATCTGGTCCTTTCTTCTCATGTGCATCTGATCTGATCCTCATGTGTAAATACCATTCATGTAAGTGTACATGCCCGCCAGAAAAGCCTGTGTGAAGGACCTGTTGTACAGTCACAGGGTAAAACAGCTTCAAGAGCAGAGCCTTGTTCACTGGCGGTGGTGTCTGTATGTGTACAGGACTCAGTTTGACTCTGATTTCTTGTTGTGGTTTAAGCCCACAAACCACTGCTGCTACCACCAATAATAATAATGATAAGGGGAGTAACAAGGGAAGAGAATGCAGCCTCTCACCACCCACCCACTGATACCCAGCCCAACCGGAGCAGTGATCCAACCCTTCTGGGTAACTTACCCCCAGTTTATATACTCAGCATGAGGTGCTGTGATATGGAATACGTCTTTGGCTAGTTTGGGTCAGGTGTCCTGTCTCTGCTTCCTCCCAGCTTCCCCTCATGAGGCTCAGAAAGTCCTTGATCAGACTAAACATTACCGAGCAGCAATTAAAAACATCGATATTATCAGCACTGTTCCCAGGCTGAAAGTCAAAACCACAGCACTGCACCAGCTACTAAGAAGGAGAAAAATGACTGCTACTGCTGAACCCAGGACATTCCTGTATTCAGCAGTTTGATCTGAAAGTGTTCGTGCGAGAGAATAGACAGGTAGTAGCCATAGAAGTGGTACGTCCAAGTTATTTTAGGTTGTTACCATTGCTTCCTTGTGCTCCTTGTTCTTCCTGCTCAGGAGACTTGGACAGAACAGGGCATTATATCACAGAGGTGTCTAGAGGAGGAAACAGCTGTTCCCATCTGATTTTTCTCCTAAACTGCCCTACAGTAACTAATTGCAGCTCAGTTGCTTCTATTAGCTATTTACCTAAAATTGAGCTGGCTAATGAAAATGTTTCTAATTAATACAAGGCAGATTAAAACTCATTACAGCAAGGTCGTCAGTAATGAGTGATAATCAGAGCACAAATGACCGAGCTGGAAAAAAAATGAAGATGGAACACAAGCAGGTGATCAGTGCTGGTAGTGTGTGCACTAGCCAGTAAGGGTGAGATTCAGCAAGGTTACTGCTGGTGCTCTGTGCTGTGGTTGAGCAATGCTGCTTCTTCATCTCCAAGGCAACTTGGGAAGTGACTGGCTGAAGAGATGGACCTCAGCCCAGTGTAAATGTTTCCTGAACCAAGTGGCACCTCAAACTAGGGGTTTGTTTCTAGGCCACCCCTTCGTCATGTGTAGGGATTATTAGGAACCATGTTGTGAATCAGGGTATTAGCGGGAAGAATGTGGGAGCATGTGTAGTGTAGATAGGAGATCAATATTTGTGTGTGCTCATGTGCAGATGATGGCTTGGGAGGGTGGGAGCTTGCATGTCTGTAAACATGAAATGGGCTCACCTGGGTTTGGAAACAGTCTCTCGTGATCTCCAGGCAAGTTTTGCACAAATCGTGAAACATGTTTTCTTAAATTTCAGCTACCTTCAGCACTGGTGGTGCAAGGCCACAGCACCAACACCAGATTTCAGCTGTGTGACACAGACTCACTGTGTATATCATTCCATTTGTACGGACTTCACTGGCCATCCTGCTAGTTGTGACTTTTTTTCCTGTGTTTGTGAAACTGAGAAGCTGTGGCTTTAATCTAGGGAATCATCTCTGTCCTTCATCCTTTGCAGGTATAAAGCTTCCTTCTCACTTTCTGGCTGTCTCAGTGGCAACCAAGTTGTTGTGCCAGAATTTCTGAAGGATCGTGATCTCTGCTAGGACTATTTTGAGCTATGGAAGTCAAAACTGAGAATTAGGAGGATGCCTTTTTACCCAGGGTTTGCACTGGGGGAGCTAACTAAAAAGTGTAGGTCTGAAAAGATAACAATGTTCCTGCCTAAGGGGGAGCATATGGAGTTCCCTACTGTCATATGGGCAGACAGAGACCCACAGGTAAATCTTTAGGAATGATGTGTATAATTTACACAAATATTGAAGTATTAGATAGTGAGGTACATTGCACCAGTTCCAAAGACGAGGATGTGCCCGTGATCAGCAGTACGATCAGTTAGTATTAGCGTAAGGAAGCATTTGTATGGGAAATATTGGGTGTTCCTAGGAATGAGATTTTGTAAAAGGCAGGCAGGAAAGATAATACAAAAAAGAGGCAATAACAATTCCATTTAGAATTGTGTGTCTCCCTGCAGTATCCCTGCTGTCAGTCAGTTTGATTACCAAGCTGATAGTGAAGACTATAATAGTTTATATTAACTGTATGCTTATATAGATAAGTTGAAAGAGGTAACAGCCCCTTAGATGCAAGTATGCTGTCATTGCAATGGGTTCTATGTTTTCTATTGCTGTTTTTAGAGCACCCAAGTACCCTATTCACTTCACCAGTAGCTATGTCCTTCCTAAACATCTTCACAGGTCTTTTGGCATAGCACTTGATTTCAGGCTGTCACTGTGGTAGTGTCACTGTCCACTGAGGTGGACATCCTTTCATTCCACTCTGGTTTGTGGTGTCTTGGGTTATCTAGAGCTGTTCTGTAGTTCTACCAGTTGTGTGCATGTGGCCCTGTCATTTTCAGGGGTGGAAGAGAAAAGGGGTGTGGCCAGATTCCTCTCCTATCTTCTCTGACACACCTCTCCCTCCCTGACTTACAGTATTTTAGGGATACCCACTACAGAGGTGTGATGACACCTCCTCTTCCCTCTGTATGGAATCCAAGTGACAGCCTGGCTCTTACAGTCCAGTCTCCTGCTACTGCAGGTAGTCCTGGAAGAGCTGTCTCATCCAGAATGGCTGACAGCATGTATGCCTGAGATGCTTCCACGCACTGTGTGCCACAGGATACTTCCTGGCATCCCAGAAGCTCAGTATGAAAGACCGTAAGCAGCAGTTGTGCTATGCGATGGGAGGAAAGCAAGAGTCCATCACCAATGTCCCAAGTCCTTGCAATGACAGGTAATTCAGTAAATACAGAAGATCCTTGAAAGCAGGTTGAACCCCAGCAGAAGGGGTGACTGATTTAACCAGAATGTGAGAGCCGAATACACCAAATAAGTTCTTTAAAGATTTTAGTGATGCACCCTGTTTGCATTATGTCTCTCACTGTGGCAAATCAGTAGGGTAATTTTTGTCTTGATGCCTTGAGCAAGAGTGTTTAAAGTCCTTTAGACATTTTATTACATGTGATGTCCTTATGATTCTGTAAACTGGGGGACAACAATCCTGAGTTTTGTAAAAAGCTTTGTAAAAGCACTTTTAGTGATGAAAAGCTCCATATAGAATTGCATATGGTTGTTCTATCATAAATGTCTAAAGCTTTTCTGAATTCCATTAAACTCTTGGCTTCTCTGTCCTCCGACAGTGAGTGCCACTGATTAATGCTGTACAGTGCAAAATTTAAAAGGTCGTTGTTTTGTGGAATCTCTTCTTATTTCCTGTTTTGTGAGGCTGGAACTAGGAATGGGAGATTTCATTTTCATTATTTCATATCACTCCTCTCTCTTATGCATCCATTCTCTCTAATCTAAACAATCCCTGAATGTTTCAGATCTCTTTTTCTATAGACTCTTTTCAAGTCTGATTATATTTTCCTTGTCCTTCTCTATCCTCTTTTTTTTCTTCCTGTACCTGTTTTTGTGACAGGATGTCCAGAATCCAAGGTGAGATTGTGCTTTCAATTTATACAATGGCATTTTGATAGTGTTTTTCTCTTTTTCTCTCTTAACACAGTCAAACAGCTTGTTTGGTTTTCTCTGATCCCCACTGTGCATTGAGCAGGTGCCTTCACTGAGCCATCCACAACGATGTGATGCATGTGTTGGGTGGTTACAGTTGATTTAGAGACCATCAGCATGTGCCAATAGGATAAATTGCACTTTCCAATATGTGTAACCTTACAAGCCATCTATGCTGAGGGTGATCTACCGGACTATTGATTGTTCACCTGTCTTTGGTAGGGACCTGGCAGAGCTTGTTTCTCCATAGTGGTGGATAATTTTTGTTGCATCTCATGGAATTTTTGTCACTGCACCGTTTTCTCCTTTGCCAGATCACTGCAAAGGGAAATTAAGGGAAATTAAACCTTGGTATAAGAATGAGTGCAATGGGGCGCTCTGCTGTTTGCTTCCAACAGTGATGCAGGACAACCCATTTCAGCCCATTCTGCCTCATGGGCACTACCTGGACTTGTTTCCCTTTTCATCACATTATTCAGTGTTTCTAGTGCTAGTTCAGCCCTGCTGGAAGTGACAGCATTGCAGGTGGTGACATAGACAGTACTTCTGCAGTATCACTCTGTCTGAAAGAGCTCAGAGCAGGTTGAAATGAAGCTGTGGTAAAAACATCATAAAACTTGCAGCCTTGGCTTAACTAGAGAGTCCCTCACTGCTGCTGTCTGTAGTGCTGGGCATGGTGTGGCAGAGAGGAATTCTGAACTGGGAATGGGGTGAAATGAACATGTGATGTTCCTGCATCTTCTCCAGTAATTACTTAGTTTTCTTTTCACTCTTTGTTATGGAATTTATTGAGAGCCACTTGAAAGTCTCATTAAATTATCTCCCTATTCTCTTCTCTTGGCTATTGCATTAACATGCTCACAGTAGTTTAGTGGACTGGTGAAGAATTACTTTTTTCCTCTCAAAATCCCTGTTGGCTTTTTTCCGTCATACCACATTTAGCTAGATGATTTTTAGTACTCTCTATAATTATCGTCTCGACTAATTTATTTGATACAGAATAAAAGCTTGCAGGACTGTAATTTCCTAGATTACTGTGGATTTTTCTTAAAAATGGGGCAACATTTGTTCCTCTTTGGTCCTCTGGAAGCTGACAGTTTTAATATGCAATCCCATTTTTATTATAATTATTAGCATCTTGGCTACTTTTTGAATTAATCTGTACTTTTTATATGATTAAAGTTTCCAACATATTTTCTGGAGAATTCTTTCTTGAAATGCAGTCCTGGGGTGTGTATCTCCATTATAAGTACTGATGGGCAGGCTTCTCAGCATCCTGTCCCATGCGGGAAATTAACTGCAGCAGGAGAATCACAGGATGGTTTGGGTTGGAAGGGATCTTAAAGATCATCCAGTTCCAACCCCACTTCCCTGGACCAGGTTGCTCAAAGCCTTTCCTTGAGCACTTCTAGGGATGAGGCATCCACAGTTTCTCTGGGCAGCCTTTTTTCTCTGCATTCCTAATCCTCATTTCATGTTTTGCCAGCTAGGAATATGCCCTTCAGGGTTAGAATGACTTTTCTGAGGGCTTTTTCGTGTGAGTAGTGGCTTCTGCCACCTACCTTACTGTCTCTAGTGGCCTTTCTGAGCCTTTTTGTCACCAGGTATGTCACCAGATACTCAAGTGTTCACCCTTATATTTTAACTTTAATATTTATTTTCTTCTGAATTAATTCCTTTGTTTTTAAAACCAGATTAGCATCTGCTTGTCTGTGACACTTGCACGCCTGATGCTTTGAAGAGCAATTCTTTGCCAAGGTCTCTTTGAGTGAAGGCTTCTTCAGAAGCATCGAAATGACCTGAGAAGCCAGGTCTGCTTGTACACCAAGGGTAAATTAAAAAATGTCCCTTTGCAGCTCCCTGATAGCTGAGTATGTGCTTTGTCCCAGAGGTGCCTCCTCTCCATACCCAGCAGTTGTTACTGTCACTATGGCCCACGTGGAACCGTTTTAATAATCAATGTTAATCCCAATCTACCTAGGGTTTAGGTAAACCACGAGTGGCCAACAGAGAATTTGCCCTGCTGACGTTCAGGGAAAGGGAATGACACAGAAAGAGATGTCCGTGTGGACTGAGGAAAGAACCATATACACACTTCAGAAAGCACTGTGATCTGAAGTGCTTCCTGGGGGAGGCTTAATCTTGGTAATCCTCAGTACACTAAATGCTTCCTTTTTCTGCAGTGTACTCTTAGACACGATGTAGACATTCGGCTCCGTGTCTAACTAGCTGTTTTTCCCAGCTCTTTTCCCTGATAAGAAGAGTCTTCAGGTATTGCTTGTGCAGCAAAGAGCAATATTTTGTGAGATTTCTCAGAGAAAAGCTCTGAGCCATTCTGGGGGTTTCTGTTCACCCTGCAGTTTCTCAAAGTAGGATAGAAACATGGGTCAACAGTATTTGACACAGTAGTGGGAATGTGGCACTTTTACTTTGCCTCTGACTAGGAGAAGGTTGTCTATCAGGGAAACAAGTGCTGCATCTGAGCTGTGACCTAGCCGGGGGGATACAGGCAATTAATAGATAGCATTATGAACATTTTTCTGCTAGAATTCCTGATCTGGTTAATAAGAAAAGAGACCTTCGAATTTGCATTCATTGTCCTGCTTTATTCTCACTGTACTCTGCCTCTAACATGGTCTGGAGTTTTGTAAAGTGTAGGGCTATAGATAGTTTTCCTTGTCCTGAGACAAGCTGCCTGGTCATCTTCTGTCTCTGTAGCAGATGCAGGAGCTGGCATTCCCTGGTTCAGAAAGCCAGCCAGGGCAGCTGTCTTAGGAGTTTTAGCCGAGCCACCTGTGAGAGCATGGCGGATGGTGCTGTGCATAAGAGTTTTGTTCTGTGTTGTTCCTGGAGCCTTCTGTAAGGATGCTTTTGTCTCTCTTGGCCAAGGCTGCTGTGTCCATGAGGCCAGCTGGGTTCTCTACAAGATGGATGTTTGGGAAAGCCAAAATTTTCTTTCTCCTTGTGGTAGAGGGGAGGCTATTTCCACCTCCTTCTCAGCAGTAAGTGACATGAAGATACACCCTACATCCAAGTGTGTCTACAGTCAGTTGCATTTTCAGCTACCAGGGTTTTCCATCCTGATTTTTCTCTCTCTTTTACAATCCCTGTGGTGCGGTAGGTGCAATGGAGCCAGCACCTCTACACCAGACTGGCTGCCCAGCCGCATGCCCAGCACCATGCGGGGTTGTCACTGCTCTGCCGAGTCATGCCACAGCCTGGGGTCATTTGATGGGCTCCTGCTGTGCCTGGGAGGGGTTGCAGGGCTCTGCTGGTACCTGCTCGTTGCTGTGGTTTTTGGAGCACATCTGCAAGGAGCCTCATCACTGTGTCCTCCTGGTAGGTTTCTGATGCCGTTTGCTCAAGGCAATGGGCTGTGGCTGCCCAGTTCCTCAAGGAGGGAGCTGGCCGCCGCTTCCCTTCCCCTTCCCCATCGCTGCTGGCGGGTGATTTCCTCCACAGCTGGAGGCAGCGGGCAGAGGGTGATTACTGGAGCTGCATAAAAGCTGTTTCCCTGTAATGGGCTGCACTCCCAGTGCTGTGACAAACTCCCCAGCTGCTCTGGCTCCCTCCCTCCTACTGCCATTCTCTGCCATCCCATTACTCCCTCCCTGGTTTTCCTGCTCTCATTCTCTTTCACAGCTTCCTTTCCTTGTCCCCTTTTGGCCTTTGTCACCACTGCACACAGGGGAGGAGAGCAGGGAAACAGCCAGGGCAGAAGCTTTCTTGTTACAGCAGGAGATTTAAAGCTGGTGTGTAAAATACTGCACAAAAATACAGGAGACTTCAGGCATGCTCATTACCTGTGTATTTTTGAGTGCTTTTGAACTGGCAATATGCAGGGGGAAGCTGACTCACATCGCACAGATTACACTTGCCCATGCATGCCCACCTAGGAAAGTATATGTGTGCATCAAGCTGTCAAGTCTGGCATGCTGAGTGTGAGACTTGCACATTAGGCGTTCTCCTCACACTCCCTTAGGCCTGTGTTTCGTGCACTTGCAGCTCAGCACCCAGTCTGTCCCCTGATGTGTTCCCAAATGCAAGACACTTGCCCTGTCCCAGGACGTGACATGGCACTGCTTTGTATGGAGGGCAAAGATGGCCACTCTGTGTATGTGTGTGTGTGTGGTGTTCATGCATGTTTTGGTAGAGTCCCTCAGTGCAGGATCTTGGGCAGATAAGGTCTGCAGACACATGATTTGATCTTCAGTGGCTTTCTGACAGAGGCCAGAGGAATTGGGTGCGTCAATGCAGATGAGTGTGAGGCATTAACAGGAGGTGGGTGTGGAGTTATTTTTTTGTCATCGATTTGCTTAGATTTTATTAATGTATCAGGGCAAACTTATCTGAAGTTTATTAAAGAATATTGAGTATAGCTGTGTCCTTGTCAGGAAGCTTTTCTAGTGAGAGTAATAAAGGCAGAATAAATCATTGTCACTGAAGGATGTGGTGGCTGATCAGTTCTTGAGAGGCAGAATGAACCTCAGGAGCTGAAATCCAGACCAGGCAAGTGGTTGGTTATAGATTTTGTCATTTGGTTCTGCATTTTGGCCAATGTGAGCAAAGCTGGTAAGTCTTCTAACTCTCGGTTGTTTAACTCACTGTCACTGCAGACTTCATTGGCAGTGTAAGCAGTAAGACCGAGATCTGGCTGAACTGGAGGGATGTAATTTTCCCTTGTATGTGTCAGAGTGAGCTGAGGAGAATGTAGGACTGTCTACATACTGTCCTTCTCATTGCCAAATAGACATCTGTAGTTTTGATTTTTAATGGATTCTTCTTCCAAGCTTCTGGAAGTTTCTGGGATGTACCTGTACTTTTCTGCTCACTTGAATTCACTGCACTCACACCAAGAGTCTAAATACATGGCTGTGGTCCTGACTTTTGTCCTGACAAATTGTGCTTTGTAGCAGTGGATCACAGTGACAAGCCAGTGCTGCCCTATGGCTAGACATCATATTCTGTGCAAGGATGGACAGAGCCAAAACCTAATGTGCTGTCACTGATCATGGAGCTTGTACAAACAAGTGTCGAAGCCCCTTATACTATGGAGTGTCTTGTCCTCATCTGCTTCAGCTTCTCTAAATCCAGCCAGAGACCTAGTGCTTAGCTGACACATTAGATGATAGTGCCCCAAATCAAGAAAGGAAATCCCTAGTCTGTTTAAATGCTGGACAAATAAAAGGTACCTATGTGGATATGTGCATGTTACAGACAGCAGAAGGGTTTGGCTGATGTTCTGGTCTCCCTGCAGGTGCATCTGCGCTCTGCTGAGCGCCTCCGGAAGCTGTGCTGCGTCAACCGAGGCACCTTCATCAAGGTGGGACAGCACCTAGGAGCACTTGACTACCTGCTGCCTGAGGAATACACCCGCACCCTCAAAGTGCTGCACAACCAGGCCCCACAGAGCACCCGGCAGGAGATTGAGCAAGTTATCCGTGAGGATCTTGGCAAAGAGGTAGGGGCAGTTGTAGCATCTGTTGGCTTCTCAGACCTCAGCAAGTCCTGGGCAGCTAGAGGAAGGAGTAAGCAGGTCCCTGGTGGCTCTCAGTTGCAAGTGATATCAAGGGGAGGTACACCTTCTCCTTGCCACTGGGAGAATGCCATGCAAATCTTCTCTGTCCATTGATGGGCATTATTGTTAAGCTGAGGAAAAGAGAAGATAACAGAAGATTAAGGGTATGAAAGCTGCCAGGTGGAAATGGCAAGACTCAGCAGAGCAGCATACCCCAGAGGTTGTGCCAAGACTAACAGGTTTGCTTTATGTCAAAATGGAGGGTCATTTGCAGCACTGAGGGGTGGGAGCTGGAGGTGTTGAAGTTCAGGACAAAGATACATTAGCAGAGCTCTGTGAGGTATGACTCTTATCCCCTGGCTAGACTAATCCTAGATAGCACTGACAGCCCTTTACTTTCTCGAGCCCCTAATTAACCTCTAGAGAAAATAATGGCATAAATCACTTTCGGTGCTTGCAGTCAAGTAACACAGTAGTCTAGGAGTTTGTGTCACCATTAACCCTCAGCAGCTCACAGCACTGATACAAGAGCTAGGTGCTTGTTGCTGGAGGTGTTCAAGGCTGGGTTGGACAGAGCCTTGGGTGGCATGGTTTAGTGGGAGGTGTCCCTGCTCATGGCAGGGGGGTTGGAACTAGATGATCTTAAGGTCCTTTCCAACCCTAACTATTCTATGATTCTATGATTAGATATAAGGCAAATAACCACAGTATTTAGAGAGGATGTTCTGCTACTTTGCATCTTGCCCCTTACAAGAAGAGGGTCCCCTCACACTCCAGGTTGAGGGGAGGCATTTCAAGGTCCCCTCACACTCCAGGCTGAGGGGAGGCATTTCAAGGATCACAACTGGCATGATGAGATGGAGGCAGGAGGCAACAGTGTGCAAAGGTAATGGTAGAGGAGGTGCATGTGAGCGGTAGGAAGATAGGAGGTTGAAGGAGGGAAACAGCATGTACATCTGTTGTTGCTTATATGGAGAGGTGTGGGCCTGTGTTGAGTTATTCTGGGCTGTCTGTGTGGTAAGGAGAACATGGAATGGGGAACATGAGGTGAAGTATTTGCACCTAGTGAGTATATTACTGTCAGAGTTGTGAGGAGTGGTTCTGCCTATGCACAGTTTAAGGGCCTAGGTATTGTCTAGTCAGGAATGGCAGTATTTCCATGCAGTTTAATGGCAGAGTTAATATCAGCCTTTGACCTGTAAGATGCTCTCTCTCTCAGCGCTGCATCCTTGTAGCATGGCTACATGGTACCGGCTGTGTTTCATAGCTCAGGGGATAAATGGAGCAGAGCAGGTTGGCTGCTCCCTGCAGATCCCTGCTGCTCCATGGGCCTCCATCCTACAGTTTCCCCTCCACAGGAGCCACAGAAAGACACCCCAAGGTTAGCCCCCATGAAGTTACCACAGCAGTCACCTCTGGCTCAGTTTGTGTGGTGTCTCAGAGGCTGAGGCCGGTGCTCCAAGGTGGGCCCTTTTCTCACAAGTGCATGTTCAGCTGCCACTGATATGCCCTGGTGTCTTTCAGCTTTTTCGGAGCTAGATGAACCCTCTATGCCTCATTGATTCCCAGCGAGGCAGCTCACATCTGGTCTCCACAGCAGCCTTCCCTCTTAGCATTCACTTCACCCACATGGGCAGTGCTGGGTAATATTGAATTTTAAAGAGACAGAAAGAAGGAGGAAAAAAAAAAGGTAGAAATGGGAAGAAAGGAGTAGAGAGGTAATGCCAATGAGAGAGAGAGCAGTGATAAAAGAGAGAAATTAAGAGAATGACGTAGAAATGAAGGAGCTGATGAAACTGGGCGATATTAAAAGCTGAGGTAAATGCCCATGTCCATTAGTTACCATATCAAGGTATTTAAAAAGAGAAAGGATTTGGGGTATGTAAAGCACCAGCATTGTCTTTGCTGATTTAGTAGGCTTACTTCAGGAATAAATTTAATTCCAGTGTAACTACATCCTCAGTACATTTTAAATATAATATACTTAGCTGAAATATAGATGGCAGAAAGTCAAGGTGGAGTGTTAGGACAGAGGAGACTGCAAACAAGGATCCTGACACCTTCCCCCTTGGGGCCAGCATCACACCCATGAACTTGCAGTTGAATTCAAATAGAAGAGAAAATGAGAGAACCTAGGCTTAACCCCACTGCTCTCCAATAGAAATAGCAACTGGAAATACAGAGATGCCTAGGGAGGAATGTGATAAGCTGATTAATTAGGCAAGAGCTTGCAAAAGGGTATGAAGATCAAAAAAAGCCAATTTTGTGTGTAGAAGCATTGTGTCTTCAGTCAATTAGAAATAGTCTGTCTTCTGATGTGACCTACTCCTGACAATCTTATCAGAGGCTTGAATGTGACAAATTGGATGGTTTTGTGGCAAAACTGGTGTAAATGTAGACCATGGCAATGGGGCTGATCTTTCAACAAAGCCAGGAGGCTTGTGAGGTTGGTTTACAGCAGTTCAACATGGACCTGTTGTCACCACGCAGACTTATATGACACCCTGCTGATGGGGGATCTCCCATCCTAAGACAGCATCATGACTGGAGGCAGGGAGCCATATGGACTGATTTAAGGGCAAATGGCATGCGTGCTAATCTGACAGAGAAGGAGAAGCATTATATATACTGACTAGTGAGTTGTCCCGTCAAACCCTGTTCAAGGGGGAATTTGTGTACCTGTCGGAAATCATTGGGATAAAAATAATCAGTAGTCAGCAGATGCTGTCTTTCTAATCTAAGCCATAGTGGTTTGGCTAAGTGATGGTGTGAGGTGATCATTATTTTGAGTGTTGTACACAAGAAATTGAAGTGGAGAGATTCTTAGGGCAACACAAGTAGCAGCCATGGGAGAGATCTAGCCATGGGAAAGAACACTTTACAATGACTCCTGGAAATGATCACAAGACAGATCATAGTGTCTTTTGGGGAGGTGGTGGAGGTACCACAGGTTGGACTTTTTCTGGATATATTCTTTGGAGCAGTTGTTGAAAGCTGTGTGCATAAGAATGGCTGATGTGATATGAATGAGGATCTCTCCTACCTCTGTTGTCATCTTCCTTGCTTGAAATAGGTTCTGAAAGTGAAAATGTCTCAAATGTGGAAAACAAAAGAGGTGTATTCTGTTGAGTTTGCTTTACCCCAGGAAGGATGAGAGGCAGAACAGGCTCCATTGGGAGAACACATTATGTGTGTGAATATGTTGGTTCTAGGGCTTGCTTTGTTCAAAGTTGGGAGAAAAGGCTGGGGAGAGCCCAGAGGTCAAGTCTTATCTCTGCGGAAGTCAAATGGTATAAAGGGCTTAAATAGATGGAAAGACAAACATTTGGAAGTATGTCAGCCTAGCTCTGCTTTGTGGGAATGCAGGTAATGGGAAGTAGTTTCTAATTGCTTGATTAGCCAGCACCTCCGAGGAGACTGTAGTTTTCATCCACAGTTAATTGTAGCTTTTACCTGTTCAAAGACTATTTTGCCATTTGTAAGAAACCTCCTATAGCCATACAGTAATGGAGCTTGCTGACTGAGCAGGGCAGGATATGTCAGCAGTTTGACTGTGATTTGTAAGCAATGCACATGTGGTAGGTGAACCTCCTCTGCTGGGTTTGTGAAGCAGGATGCATTTTCACAGTGATGTTTGGAGAACCCAGCTTTAGGTTAAAGGGCTTTGCTCTCCTTGGATTCCTACTGTTGTATCTGGCATGGCATCAGTGCTGCACAGTAAGAAACATATTCCTCATCTGAGAAGTCATTGTCACTGCAGCAAAACTGTGGCTAAGAAGCGTACTGCTCTTTGTTCCTCCAGTTTAAACTGCTCCAAAGATTCCCAAGGTGGTTTCTAGGTTGTACACACGAATGTTACTCATCCACTGCTGAAATGTACCCAGACACACCTGGGAGCATGGTCACTGCAATGATGTGCTGCAATTCCACATAGCCATTTGGCAGGGAGGGACAAAGATTGTACGCCCATGTGAACCTGCCATGGGAAAGATTTAAAATGAGGCTGCAGCAAGGTGCTAATCCCCCCACAGCAAGAGTCTTCCCTGCCCTCAAACTGTTGGAGTATGAGAAAAGACAGAGGGAATAGAAGAGACTCCTTTATTTACTATTTCTGTACTCATTCTTGGTACAGCATGGCAGCCTTTGATGTGCCAGTGACGGGAAAAAGGATGGACTGATTCCCTTCCTTCTGGAACTGTGGATTAGTATTTTAAGCTCTGGTGAGACATATGCTTACTTCTGATTTGCAGAACTATTGAAGCAGTGTTCAGCCCTGTGGGAGAGCAGCTAGGCCCTCAATAGGCTATTGGGAATTACACTCCATGTCCTGCAGCATCTGAGTTGTTCCCACGGGAATATGAGCCACTTCCTTTTTTTTTTTTTTCCACATGAAGAACAACAAGGTGCTTGGTGACAGCCAGCATGGCTTCACTAAGGGGAAATCCTGCCTGACCAATCCGGT
>JANRGW010000598.1:0-30522 GCA_024733675.1 Psilopsiagon aymara | reverse complement strand
GGGTCTTCATTCTCACAGTCCCTGCATCTGCCTTCCAAGACTCGGGTGGTGTGGTCAGAGCATTTGCTGGTAAAGACCGAGGCAAAGAAGTCATTAAGAACCTCAGCCTTCTCCAAATCGAGGGTAGCCAGTTCTCCTGATAGCTCCCAGAGAGGACCCACGTTGTCCCTAATCTGTCCTTTATTCGTTACATACCTACAGAAACCCTTCCTGTTATCTTTAACATCAATAGAGAAGTTTAATTCAAACTGTGCCTTAGCTTTCCTAACCTGGCCTGTAGCTCCCCAGCCAACATCCTTGTATACTTCCCAGGCTGCCTGTCCTTGCTGCCACCTTTTATAAGCCCCTCAAATTTTCTTCAGCAGGTCCTTGTCCATCCAAGGAGGTCTCCTGGCCCTCCCACAGCACTTCCTTCTACTTGGAATGCAACACTCCTGAGCTTCATCATGTGATGCTTGAATATCAAAAAACAGTCTTGGGCCTCCCTGCCCTCTAAGGCTGTATCTCATGGATCCTTGCTGAGCAGATTCCTGAAGAGGCCAAAGGCTGCTCTCTTGCAGTCCAGGGCAGTGAGCTTGCTGCACGCTCATCTTACTGTCCTGAGGATCTCGAATTCGATCATCTCATGATGGCTGCAACCAAGGCTGCTCTGGAGCGTCACATTTCCAGCCAGCCCTTTCCTGTTGGTGAGCACGAGGTCAAGCATGGCACCTCTCCTTGTCAGCTCCTCTATTACTTGCAGAAGGAAGTTGTCTTCCACACAATCGACGAACCTCCTGGATTGCCTGTGCCAGACAGTACCGTCCCTCCAACAGTTGTCAGGGAGGTTGATAACAATCACATGTGAGCACGAGGCTGTTCCTATCTCTCTATAGAGTGCCTCATCCACAGAGTCCTCTTGATTCATCCGTCTGTAACAGATCCCCACAATAATGTCTCTCATTGCTGTTCCCCCTTTAACCCTGACTCACAAACTCACTCAGTATGTACGTATGAGTATGTATGCTTTTCATGTATGCTTTTGGTCTCCATGTTTCAATCCCCAAAGCTCACACTTCTCATTCCCATTTCTGGTTTGATCTTATTAGAAATCTTTTTGGCATTTATAAAAACACCAAATTTATACAAAGTTTAGTTGTGTTTGCCCTAACTAGTGCAATGATGTAATTAGTTTTCACAATCCATGCAGAATCCTACAATTCTGCATTCAGAATATGCCTTCCTTAAACTTACATTGATTCTAGTAGTAGCTAAACAAGAGGGACAGAAAAATATTGTCTCTTCAGAGATGTAAAGCAAAAAGTTTGCATACCAGGTTTGCTGTAATAAGCACTAACTTGCTGATTGACAGAAAGGTGGTTAACTGTTGCTAGTTCACAGGGTGTATTTTAAGGTGAGATTTATATCACTTCAACTTTGAGAACTGTGAGAATGACTTATCAGTGAAAGTAAATAAGAGCAACCTCATCTTAACAGAAGGATGCATGCTTACTTGCTTTACTTTGACTTCCACCTGGTTCTTCTGCCTAGGGAGAGAATTTTTAAACCACTATGGGAACCCGTGGTGGTGCCAAGAAGCACAATAATCTACAAATCCTTTTGTTGAATCTTTTGAAGACAGTTTGGGTAAAGAAAGCATTTTCTGGGCAGTCAATTATTTTACCACTCACAGGTTCAAAAAACTGGCATCTGTAAGTACACGGACATGTCTATCCATGTGCAGACACATAATATATATCTACAATCCTTGTAAAATAGGAGTATATGAACTGGTGCCTAAAGGTTTGCTTCTTCAGATTACGTTATCCTTCAATGACTAAGAACAATGTTCATCTGACACTTGACACCAGACGATTGAGTTCGCATGACTTAAGTAAGCATTATTCCTCAAGTATGAGGAATGCTGAAAATTATAGGAAAAGAGGCCCCAGGAAGTAGATACTAAAATAAATAATAACTTTTAAAACTCAACTTATTCAGGGGCACATTCGCTTGTCCTAATTATCTAAGTTATTGGGTTCAAAAATGTGAACTGTGCTTTTTTCAATTAGACATCTACTTAGAACAAAACAGTATGCTGGCACACAGCTCTGATAGCATGAAGCAATAGCAGTGTCAGTTCACACAACAGAATAGCAAAAATGTCAGAAATATAAATTCAAAGAGCAACTGTTAAAATACCTGAAATATTTCATTATCATTAATGTCAGAGAACCATATGTGAATGTTTCAGTATCGTTCCCAGGCAGCAGTGCACATCCAGAGCACTGCATTTATTAGCATGTTGCCTTCAAATGAAGCTAAATGTCAACATCCATATTCTCTGTATCCCTTTTAGCTATTGTTACAGTGGGATCAAGTTCCACACTTGGCAGCCATCTGGGAAAAAAAAAAGCTACCAAGGGCAGAAAAAAAATTAAACTGTAAGATCTCATCCTCTGCAATAACAGTGGAAATATTGCCCTTCAGGGAACAAAACACTTTTGGCAGTGATTTCCAAAGGAAGATGAGCCCTTCCTAACCTTAAAAAAAGTAGCTTAAAAAAATTATAGCCTTTCCTTCAGGATTGTAAGGGATAAGCCAGTAAGGCACAGTTTTCAACCAGACACTATGAAAACCACAACCCCTGAGCCAGCATTATTATACACACACGCACTTCAAGATGGTGTTTTTCTAGTTTATATCTCTTCAGGAGATGGAACCAACTCTCTGCTGAAGAGCATATAAGACCCACCAAACACTGACCCGGATGGATGGCAGGCTACCCTGTATCTGCACTAGGCGCAGTTGGCCAGGCCTGTGGAAGGGCCAATACAGTCCCACGAGGGCAGCCACTGCCCTGCACTGGGTACAGATAGTGCTAGCCAGCTCCACACCACCTATAGCCAGCCCACACTGTGCCGAAACTGAATCAACAGCAGCTGCCAGGGAACAGACACTGAAGGAAAAAGCAGATGCTCAAGCTGGGGCAGACATGACACCAGAGCAAAAGCGAGACATTGGGTCAGGAGAGTCACTGCAGAAAAAGGAGGCATAAGAGGAGATCCCTGAGCTGGACTACAGCATGGATATGTCCAAGAAGGGTTGGGTTAAACTGACGCTCAAACAGGACCAGAGCAAGGAGACAGATAAGCAGGGCTGCAGCTAAAAGATGCGCAAGCTGGGAGAGGTGCACGGGAGGAAGGCAGACCTCTAAGGGGACATAGCAGGCTGTGGAGGAGCCCACGCTGGAGCTACAAAGCAAGAAAACAAGGACAGATAAAACAAGAAAAGAAACCACTAAGCACTGCCACCAATTCCCTGTGCCACCTGTCACCTTGCCAAAGGCAAGGGCTGCAATGTGCAGAGAGGAAACTGGAGGACAGAAAAGAAGGCAGCAAGATCCTTGAGAGGTCTTTCTTAAAAAAATTGTTTCTTTTAAAGACTGTAGCGTATGAAAAGTATAGATGAAAGTATATATGAAGTATATATATAAACGTATATATAAAGATCAATAAAACCCAGACACATATAACATCATAATTTGTCAGTCCTACGGTGTGTATAATTCATGTTTACATTATAAAATCTTGGTCTAGTTTACTTTATTTGTTCAAAATTTCTGAAATATGACTTCAAAAATTTTAATTCAAAAAATCTAATTTTATTATTCTTCAAAAGCCACAAAGCTTCAAGATAACACTGAGTGAATGAGCAAAAAAACAAAAATAAAGTATCTTCACTCGCCAGTACGCACAGCTGCCAGAAACTAATATAGATGTGACAGCATATAAACAGTGAAATGCCAGTAAACTGCGTCAATTATTCTGGTATGTTTGTTTATTACTGCTCCAGGACATCACAGAACAGATTCTTTTAGTAAGATATGTCCACATACCGTAAGTGTACACATCTTGCCCAGCTAAAAAGCCTTCCGGGAGCTACTAATCTGTGAATGATCTCCTCTGCGTCCAACCACATTTATAGCTACTAACCAAACACAGTGAACATAAACATTAAGGTGTTTGCTTTTTATTTTAGAAAAATATTTTCATAAAATTTATAGAAGTTTTGAGTATATGGAAAGCCTTTTTCTAAACTATTTTATTCAAATAAAAGGCTGTAATTACAATTCACCAATCTCAACATTTAGACACATGCTTCAAGAAAGTGGAGCTCTTTAGTACAATTTAAATAAGTAAGTTACTTCAAGGTACACTTTTATTTCCAAGGTAAATGGAGAATACTTCCAAATGAGAGAGATGTATCCTACCCTAAGCAAAATAAAGTTCAGAGACTATGCACTCTAATGCTTATCTGGGATTAGATATGCACATCCAGTTACTTTCACCTTCAAGACAGTTGTTTGAATAGTATATATGGATGTATCAATCGCAATGCATCTATTTCTGCATCACACAAGTAAGAGCAGGGAAGACAAGATAATTCTATTCAAACTAAAAAAAAAAGGCAGAGCAAAACTAGAGAAAAAAAAATAAAAGCATACCAAAGAAAAAAGAAAACATAATAAAAATCAAATCAACAAATATAAAAACACTATTTTTTTCAAATGCTGCTTCCATGGCATTATTTTCAAGTGATACAAAGAAGCATGCTAATATAATCCAAGCATAATAATGATGATAGTACTTTCATCAAGTGAACCACAGTACATTCCCTGGATTTAGTCATGTTACGCTGGGAGAAATGGTTATAAACTGATGATACAGATAACAACACAGAATCACAAAAATCACAGACTGGTTTGGATTGGAAGGCACCTTCTAAAGATATACAGACATCTCTGGCACACAAATTTTAAGACCTTCTAAAGGTATATATACATATATATATATGTATATAGTAATCTTTGGTACTCTCCTGCACACCAGCCAAGTATTTCCCACTGTCACATTAGCATGACTAAGGAAAGAAATGAATACATGAACAGCACAATTTTTCAGGTGACAGAGGAAAAGACGTAAACAGCTGAGAAAGGATAAATTCAGTAAAATATAGCTAATATCATTCAGAATATGCAAGTAATATTTTCCTGCAGTGATGCACCATTTGACTCCCTCATGGGAATCCTTCACCATCTAGAAATTACCAGATTTTAACACTTGGCAGAACTGATTTCAAAGCATGGCGTTTCAAGTAGTATTTGAGTATCAATATAGCAGCTCATATTTCAGATGAACTTTTTTTTTTAGAAAAACATCTAGTTTTGACAGAATTAATTCATATAATCAATATTGCACCATATACTCAATGATTTATTAACTCACTGTTCATAAATATTACTATATAGGACTGGAAATCTGTAATTGTTTCATCACTTATTCCAGAGGCAATCTTTTTTTTCTTTCTTTTCCCCCAAATGGGCAATGCTTTAAAGCATTATTTCAAATGATAGTGTTTCAAGTACAAGCAGAAAGTCTGAATAGCTGGAGGGCACCCCAACCAGTTTTTGCTGACTATCTCATCCTTGCCTCTAAAATTATCACATGACTGAATTGCATAGTTTCACCTTGCAGGGAGAGCAATTAATTTGCCTGCTCCTCTCCCACTGGGGACAGAACACTAGCCTCCCACATTTCAGACAAATACATAGCACAGAGCACATATTCCCATGCCAATTTAAACAATAAGAGTTGATTACATTTAATTGTAGTTTCCTCCAACCATGCTAAACTATCCCCCACTAGCCCCAGTGTTAGAAGAAATGCACACCGGAGAAACTGTGCAGGTAAAAAATAGAAGCAGGTGCAAAGCATTTATTTACTTTTTAAAATATTGGTATTCTGCTCCAGTATTGAAAAAATTACGTTCAATCCATATATTCAACATCACCATGTATCATGAGCAAGATGTCTGCCCAATTTTTAATAATCATTCTTCCTACATCCTGATAGTTTCTCAACAGAAGCGTCAAACAATGCATTAGTGACAAATTCCCCAGACTGTGCCCCTTCAGCCTTTGGAGTTTAACTCCTCTCACATTACAGTATTTATTGAATTTCCAAGCCAAACGGTGTTCTGCTCCATAAAATTCTGACAAGTGGACTCTGCCAAGCTAATAACGGCTTCATTCTGCTGAAATAAACTTATTTCACTGCAGCAAACAAAATGACATGACCTGGAAAGGTTATTTTTAACTGGGTAATGACTCAATTCAAACCAAGCCTCTCTCACTAGACTCCTGAATACTGTTAAGACAAATTTCTTATATGCAAATACGTCTTATCACCAGTTTCCTTCCTTGTTGCACTCTCTGGACATGCCTATGGTTTTTTCAGGTCTGTGTTGTTTGATTTTTTTTATTCAATAGTTTAGTAAACATGTTAACAATGATAGTGAGAATGCCTCCGTGGGGTGACTTAGCAAGGTGAAAAACTGAAAAGACTCGCAAAAGGAGGTTAAGTCCTCACATGTTCTCCACGCTCACCCCCTACCTTTTAACATTTTTCTATTTATTTTATAAAGTTGCATTAAAATTGCCCTAATATCTAACAAATTTGAGAAGTAGTGCTTTGAGACAGATTGCTTAATGTTTTAATATCTCCTCTCTTTTAATCTTACACTAATTTTGACAACACTACTGTTACAGAGGTGTGAATAACGGATTAGAGAACTAATTTTACCTTCCAGAAAGGCCGTATCTTCTATACATAATGGTCATTCAGTTAGTGAATGCTAGTGAGACAGTATTCATAAAACACCGTTTTCAAGCTACCTATATTCTTCTACTAATACTATATATTTTCTGCAGCGTACATCCACAGACTAACCATCAGTTTTAGGTCAGATCTACATGAAGTTTTATATGACTGGAGACCATGAGAGAACCTTTGTAACAGCTGCAATCTTGTACAAACATGCTGCACCCTGCCAGGCCCGTCTTCTGAGCACTACTAAAAGAGACAAACCTTGACTGCAAGCAGCCAGGCTCCTTGTGAAGTAGCTCACTAAAGAACTGTTAGAACTCCTACTGCAAACAAAAGGAGCAAAACAATGATAAATCACAGAAATTATGAGTTTCAGTGAATAAAGTGGAAAAAAAAAACCCAAAACCAAACAGTAAACCACAAAAGTGAACGAAAGAACACTGTCATTCTGGTAAGTCATGTGGTGTAGTCTGTACTGTAGCAGCAGTAGCGGTGAAGGAGTAAGATTTTTGAAATGATGCCTGAAATTACTTAACATTAAGCTAGCAAAATGCAAATAGCTGTATTTACCGGGTAAACTATCTGGGAGTGGTTTTTGGGGGTTTTTTTTTGTTGGTTTTCTTTTTTTTAATAAGTGAATCAAGTCAGTCAAAACACAAGACAATCAGATTTGAGATCTCAAACTGCAGAGATTTCAGATCTATCAATCCAACACTTAACAGTATTAACGACCTTTATCCTTAACCCTCCCTGAAAAGGTGGCCAGCTCTGCCCTGGGCCGCATTAGGAGGAACGCTGACAGGTCATCGAGGACAGTAATCCTTCTCATTTAATCAGCCATAAATTTTATACCTATCCATCCTCTGAGACTGGAAGATGCAAATTCAGTTATATACCTGGTTTTTGTGTTTTGGTTTTTAGTTTTTTTTAGCAAACTCTGCAGCATTTTTTCTTTTTCTTTTTTTTTTTTTTTTTTTTTTTTTTTTTTTTTTTTGGAGGGGGGGGGTGTTTGTTGGGGTTTTTTTTTTTCCCTCTAGGAAATAACTGTACTCTCACATATCAGAAATTGCGTACTCTGTGACTTTAGGAATACTTGTTTCTGGCATTACATTAACTTTTCCTTACACTTTTATTTTTAAGTTTTGCAATGTTCAGTTTCTCTTTAGAGTGCCCAGCTCTTGGAGTTGAGTGGACAAGCTTTAGTTCTCACTTTAAATATGTTGAGCTCTTCTGTTTGGGGTTTTCTGTTTGTTTGGTTTTTTATTTTTTTGTCACAAATACCCAATGCCAAGAAAGGAGAACAGGTATCACTTTAACTATTACAGAAGACTGCAACCATTAGTTCAGAAAACAGCCATCTCACTAAGGTTTAATGACAACATAATACTTTTGCTATAACATTATTTCCTAGTTTGTTATCCTGCAGCATAAGCTGCCACAGTCTTTACTGATGCTGATTTGCAGTATACCTTGAGACCACTTGTGTAACTCAATTACTCTCTTGCAAGATGAATCTGGGAATGGCAAGAGCATGTTACTTATTACTGGATTGACTGAACTTACCCAGACTTTTATCAAAAAGCCTGATTTTACTAATCACCTGTGTCTATCACGACTGTTTTTGTTGATTATAAGAGACTTGGAAAAGGTTGTCAAATCACGTATCAGTGTTATCAAGTGTATATTTTAATTTTGTGTCATTAACTACAAATTGCAAGAATTGCAAAACAGCTGAGGTTGGAAGGGACCCCTGGAAATCATTTGATCCAACACCACTGCTCCAGCAGGGCTACTCAGGGTTAATTGCCCAGGACCATGTCCAGGAAGCTTTTTAGTATCTCCAGGGATGGACACTTCACTACCACTGTGGGCAACCTCTCTGGGCAACCTATGCCAGTGTTCAGTCACCCTCACAATAAGAATGTTCAGATGAAACTCCACTGTTACACTTGATGTCCAATGAAAGGACAGTAGACAATGGGCGTAAGTGGAGAGTGGTGACAATTACCTACTGATCTGTTGCTGGATACCACTGAAAGGAGTTTGGATCCACTTTCTTTATATCCTCACATCGGATTCTTATCATAGAATCATGGAATGTTTCGGGTTGTAAAGGACATTAAGAACATCTAGTTCCAACCCCCTTGCCATGAGCAGGGATGCCGTACATTAGACTATGTCGCTCAAGGCTCTGTCAACCTCACCTGAACAATACCAGGGATGGTACATTCACAACTTCTTTGGGCAACCTGTTCCAGTGCCTCACCACCCTCACAATAAAGAACTTCTTCCTTAATCTAACCTAAACCTCCCCTGTGTAAGTTTTAACCCATTACCCCTTGTCCTATCGCTACAGTCACTGATGAAGAATCCGTCCTTGGCATCCAGCTTGTAAACATGTAGAAGATCACCCAAGCATTCTCTTCCCTAGGATAACCAGTCTTGGCTCTCTCAGCCTTCTCTTGTAGGAAAGGTGGCCCTTCTCAGGACTATTTCTAATATGGCTTTTCTCTCTTGCACTGGGGAGCTCAGAACTGAACACACTACTCCAGCTGTGGCCACATCAGTGCTGGTAGTTAGAGGTTGCTGTACAGTAGATTACTACCTGCTTCAATAGAGAAAACTCAAAAGCACCAGACTGCCATGAAGTCTAAAAACCTATCTTAAAAGATTCCTATGTAGTTATGTCTGGTGTTCTGAGTTTTGAGACTTCTTCCCATACTATCAAGTTCTGAAAGAAAAGACGAAACATTTTGAGGTCACAAAGATAAACAATCCAGTTCAAAGTTCTGTGAAGTTCATCAGAAAAAGAGCAAGCATGATTTACACGTATTGAAACAAATGCGGGTATTTGTTTCAAAACTTTCTGCATTTTTGGTATCAATTTGGCAAACTTAGGTTAAAAAAAGGGTAAATTTCAGTAAATACAGGCAAAGTGAAAAATGGTCATAAATTTATAAAAATTAGCTTGAAATCTATTTACTGTAAACACTGAAGTTGTTTGCTGTGTAGAAGCACTTGAAGCAGAACTCGTGAAGTATTTAATGCTTGTGACAGAATCCAAATTTATACAGTATATCTGTGAGAGCTTTCTCAAAGGTGCTTAAAAGCAAAGGGTTTCTCTTTCAACTCAACCAACCTCCCTTTTTTAATAACTGAGATTAACTGAGATTTATTTGTATTGTGTTTATTTCCCTACTTAAATATGTTTCTCTAGCAGCAAACAAAGTTCCCTCTCTCGTGTTACTGCTTTAAATGTGTTTGTAGGACATTTTATTTTAAATTTTAGCATTCAAAAACTGTAAAGGGCAGTCACTTGCTGGCAAAACAAGATCTGAGAAAAGGGCTACAGCTTGTTTTCAGTGTCAATAAAATGAACTAATCAAATGTTGCTCAAAAAAACTATAGCAAATATGCCATTATTTACAAAATTCCAACTGAATATAACTATGAAGATTTTATTAAAATTGAAAGAATGACCCAAACTGAGGACATGTTTCCAAAACGTGATTCAGAAATCAGCAGGATACATTTTTTTTAGATGTCATCCCCTCTTTAAAGTTGTTACCTAATAAATCACACTAACTATCTTGAGTCAGGTTATACATAATGCAAAGGTACCTGAATCATGAAAAAAATACAGGGACTTTTTGTTTTTTAACTAGTTATTCCAACACCTATTATAATTAAATTTTCATTAGGTATTCTTTATTTAACATATATTTATGATTCCTTTAATGAAATTAAATTAGTAGAAGATATGTTATGTAATTGTTAGGTATTAAAGTATTGCTAATATTAAAAAAAAACTAGATATTGAGTCACTGAGGTCTACTTATCTGCAAAATACCTTTATGTTCATACATTTTACTATAAACTGCTATTAATAAAGTACATTGCTTAGAAAATTTAAATTGAGAAATGGCTAAACCTTTTTTCTATACTAGCTGTATACCTCACATTCAGGGATTTCAAAAGATTAGGGAGTCATATCTGCGTGAAAATTCACAGCAGTTCACCAGAATGACAGAGAAAATAAGAAATATTTTTTAGAGGCTCCAAAACAACTGATTAAAAAGCAATAAATATATCTACTAACATAGTTGTAACCAAATGCGTAAAGGAAAAAAAACTGCAAGAAATCAATCCAAGCTTACTAATGTGGCTGAATACAGAGATCACATCAGGTTTAGAGAATGTACATACAATTTAACGTGTATTTAAACAATAAACTTTTGTTTTGTATAAGCAAAGAAAGGAGTAGCATAAAACAATGTATGAAAAGACACATACATGTGGTAGGATCCCAGAAAAATTTCACCAGGAATACACCCATAAGTTCAATACTAAACAGGCAAATTATCAGTCTGTAAAATAAAGGCCAAAGCATCATGAGCAGCTCTGTATGGACAAATGTATGGAAGAAGATTACAGAGTTAAATATTTGAAGGGCACAAGGAAACTGATATACAAGACTTAGAAGAAATTGTGTGATTATTAGGAGAACATTCGGAAGTGTACCACCAAGGGAAGAGGCCTTCTAAACAACATAGAGGAGAAGTCTCAAATTCAAATATTTGAAAATACTCTAGGAAAAAAAGAAAAAGTTAGCATGACAATGAGGATGAAGACCAGCATAGTTAACACTATTTTTCTTTTTTTATAGAATCACAGAATAGTTAGAACTGGAAAGGACCTTAAGATCATCTAGTTCCAACCACCCTGCCATGGGCAGGGGCACCTCACACTAAATCATGCCACCCAAGGCTCTGTCCAACCCGGCCTTGAACACCGCCAGCAACGGATCTGACCCCAGATAAAGCAGATTGTAATGCAAGTTGCCCTTGCTGGGTTACCACCTCCACTGAAATAGTGTATCCATCTTACAGCGCTGGTTTTTAGCATGTCAGCTTTTTATCTTTCTTCAGAGAAAATATACTTCATGCCTTCAAAAACACATCTCAGTTCCAACTCTACCATTTCAATTCTATATATCATTGACTCTAAACTTCTTTTCCCAAAATTAACATGTAGAGCAAGTTTTTTTGGGGAAGCAAATGTCCAGAGCAAGAATACTACCATCTCGTATACGCATAAAAGCTCTAAAGCAAAATGAAAGCACAGGAAGAGAATCATATTACTTATATATAGGGCTACGGCCTCATGTGTTTAGAAGTAAGAAATGGGATATTAAAGCAAATTTCAGAGATCTCTGTTTCTTAGAAGGGAGGGAAATTGATGGAAGGGTCATCAGAAGCCATCACAGTGGTGAGACTGTAGTATTAAGTGAGAAAAAAGATTAAATCCATGAGATGCTTATGTGCTTGATCCAGCTTAAGCACGCAAATAGTTGCAGGGATCAAATGCTTTAAATTGCTTCTGTGCTTTACACAATCAGGACTGCATGAAAAGATCAAAAGTGAGCAAGCAGAAGGCCTCCTGGGGGAGGCTTTAATAACAACATAACTTTACCTACCATGACTTCCTGTGTCTTTAACATTTCCAGCCATTGTCATTTGTGAGTTAGCCACTAATCTAAGATACTGGAAAACTTGTTAGACAAAAAAAACAATGAAAAAATATCTGGCGACTAAAACATGTTGGCTTTAACTTGACAGTAGTCATGACCACAAATATCAGCACTACATTGCACATCCCAGTTTTCAGCTGTATTTCTCCTGGTAAAATGCACATACTTCCCAACAAGTATTTTAAAGGGTTCAATTCCAGGTGCCAGAATAGAACTCATTCAGCCCACAGATCCATCCACAGCCCTGAAAATCTTAAAGCAGCTCATCTTAAAAATTCTTTCCCGCTACCCCAAATAGCAAAGGTCAAGAAAGCAGACACCCATCTTCTGGGTATACAGAAGATGGCAGAAGATCCAAAAAACACACACAAAAAAACCCACAAAAATCAAGAGCAATGCAACCTGTTAAATAGGATGGCTGGCAGATTAGGTAAAGGGAGAAGTATTCACATAAGATCTTTTATGAATACATGTGCTGTACTGAAAAATCATGAAGAAATGTAATATAGGAGTAGAGAAGAAAAGTGCAGGGAACTGACAGAATAATGATAAGGATGAGAAAGCAAACCAGCATAAAACCAAAAAAGGTTCTCTCATCCGAGCAACATTTATTTCATCCGACACTTCTTCAACATGGCAAACCTTCCACTATCCCTCTCTAAGCATATACAGTTCTACCCCTTTCTGAAGAGGGTAAACAAACCAAAAGCTAACACACCAACAAATCACCCATCAAAGCTGAAAATCTTTAGAAAAAGCCTCTGATGGCAAATTTCAGAATGCACACTGCGTACAAATTTTTCTTTCTAATATATGCATTATCAGAAGTCTCAAAAATCAACTGAATTCGAAACTAGGAATAAACAGCATTAATTTAACTTAATGGCAGCAGGGTCCTAAAGACTGGGTGAAGAACAGAGAAATGGTCATTCAGCTTGCAAACCCAGGTTTCAACTGCAGAAATATATCAGCAGGTGCTCAAGACTAGATGTGAAACATTCTCAACCCAGATGTGCATCTGGATTAGGAGTCTGGATGGACTATTATTTTTTCATTAGTCCTGCTAATGACAAAAGAGTTGGCCTATCTAGCTGAAACTTACGAAATATACAATTTGGTAGTGGCAAGGTACGTGTTTCTGATTCACTCTGATTTTCTTTAAGAACAGCGACTGAATGCTACAGAAGTTTTCATTTGACAAGCAAGTAGAAAGTGCTCCATATATGAGATTCATGTTCTCGAGTTAACCCCACTTTATCTAAAATCAGAAACATTTATGTGAAAGATAAGTTGTCATCTGTTTCCTCAATTTCCATTCACCGACAAATGTCCTGGAGAAACAGCTTTTCATTCATTCAGTACTAGATGTGCCACAAAATTACCAGTTAATGTTAATGATGATTCATTGAGCCTAGGTACACTTAGGCAGAAGACCTTTACTCGCAAGTAACTACTGCCAAGTGTCCTAATCCCTTGCTGTTTTCCTTCGCTATGTATTAGATTCCCTGCCCTCTCCCTTTCCCATTCCACACAGGAGACTTCCATGCAAAGATCAAAACTCTCAAATAGCATTTTCTTAAGGTTGACCTATAAAAAATCTGATAGGACTTCTTTTCTAACACACAACTTGATTGAGATGGAAAAACTACTTCTAAGATTTTTTCCTGCTTTCTTAAATCAATGATCAAAAGCAAAACCACAGAAAACAAGTTTTGCACTATCTGAACCTCCTACAAAAAGAGTGATGCATGTAATTCAGGCAATTCAATGCAGATAATCCCTTCAATGGTTTTTAGATGGAAGAAAGCAAATGCTGCAGAATAAAGTATTCCAAATATTTGGCTAAATATATTATTCTTCAATGCATTTGGAAGCTGTCACATGTAAAAATGTTATCCTCTGTAGCAGTATATTAAAGTAACAGCAAAATACACTATTCAACAACCACACTTTCCTACTCCTCCTTCTCATCACCCCAAAAAATGAGGCTGATCTAAATCACAATATAGAAAAGGGCAGTAAAGTGTTAAGAAATAAGAAACACACAGTAAAGCTTACCAAGATCCTCTGAACAGGCACAGAAGAACAGAAGTCCAAGATGATGAACAAAGCTATCAAAAAACCAGTATTCTCCTGACAATACACTTTTTATTCTTGTCCCAGATTATCTTTTTGATTATCAATAATGCTTACTTACTAAGGGCAGCAATTTCCCCTTCTCCATAAACCATTCTTCCCTTCCTTCTACTTTGTCAGTAAAAATCACAGGACAACTTTCCCACCCTGACAGGATAAAGCAAAAGGGTAGATAAGATAAAAATAATGTAGAAAGGGTTCCTAAATGAAATAAAAAGTGGGGTCCAGTATACTCCCAGGAACCACAGAATCACAGAATGGTTAGGGATGGAAGTGGCCTTAAAAACCATCTAGTCCCTATCCCTCTGCCATAGGAAGGGCTGCCTTCCATGTTGCTCTAAGTTCCATCCTTCCTGGCTGTGAACACTTCAGGGGAGGGGCATCCAGAAGTTCCCTAGGCAACCTGTTCCAGTGTCTCACCACCCTCACAGTAAAGAAATTCTTCCAGATGTCTGACCTAAATCTATCCTCTTTCAATTTAAAGCCACTCCCCCTTTTCCTGCCCCTATAGGCTGTTGTAAAAAGTCCCTCTCCAGAGGGACTGTAGGCTCACATTAGGTATCAGAAAACTCCTGTAAGGTCTCCCTGGAGCCTCTTCTTCTCCAGACTGAACAAGCTACAACTCTCTCAGCCCTTCACCAGAGAGGTGCTCCCGCTCTGGACTTGCTCAAGCAGGTCCACGTTCCTCATGTGTGGGACACCCTAGAGCTGTATGCAGCACTGCAGGTGGGGCCTCAGCAGTGCAGAGGAGCAGAATCACCTCCCTTGACCTGCTGGCCACTCTCCTTTTGATGCAACCCAGCACACGGCTGTTTCTGTGCTGCGAGCACACACTGCAGGGTCTTGTTGAGCTTTTTGTCAACCAACACCCTCAAGTCTTTCTCTTCAAGACTACTTTCAATACACTCTACACCCAACCTGTAGTTGTGCCTGGGATTGCCCAGACCAAGGAGCAAGACCTTGCACTTGGCCTTGTTAAACTTCATGTGGTTTGTGCTGATCACCTCTCCAGACTGTCAAGATCCGACTGGATGGAATCCCTTCCCTCTAGAGTGTTGATCGTACAGCTTGGTGTCATCAGCAAACCTGCTGAGTGTATACACTAAGTCCCACTCTGCGTGTCGCTGACAAAGATATTGAGCAGCACAGGTCCCAGTACTGTCCCCTGAGAAGCACCACTCATCACAGGCCCCCACTTCATTCGTTCTGAGTCACTGGCCACAGAAAGTTCATGATTAGTAGCATGACAACCACACCAGGAGTAGGAAAAACAGTTCAGAGATCTGAATTTATGAAGTGAAAGTCCCACTACCTTTAAGGCCACAATATAAGACAATATAAAACTTTCGTTACATTGACTAGACTTCACGTGATTCAGAATGCAGTATTTTATGCCCAGACCTTTCTCAGCATGAGTCCATTTTTCATGAGTGCAGCTTAATTAACATAGCTGTACTTTTTCAGAATGTTACATATCTTAATAAATATTTCCTTAAAATCTTTCATCTTTATTAGTTTCCTCAAGAGAAGAAAAAAAAAAAAAGGTCCTTTAAAATTTCTGTTTAAAATCTGTAATTCTCAAAATTCCTTTACCTGATCTACATCTACTTATCTACAGCAACACTAACGTATCAGCCAAACACACACATTAAAGGAACTGTAAAGTGGCAAAATCATCTTTCAGATAACAAAATGAAAAAGTAAGCTCTATCATAATGGGCGCTTAATACGGTTATGAGGCACATGCATTAATATTATTCCCAAATTACATTATCTATGACCTCTGTGATGCCTAGTTGAGTCTATACAGAGCAATGACTGTATTCATGGAATAAGCAGGTGTTAGAGACTTCATGTAACCCCTGTATTTATTTCAAGAATTCATGCTTTATTTATTACACACCACTCAGAACTTTTTGCTGAGTACATGAAGTACTGATTTCCTCATGAGTACTCAATGCTACCACATAGTACCAATTCACAAGCAATAATGTATTGTACATGATACATCTATGTCATAGGCAATCACACTGCTTTACACAATAACTGAGAAAACCAGCTGGGTCTGGATCAAGTTCTGGAAGGTCAGGGCCTGAAAAGGTGCATTTGCTGATGAACAAAGTATATTTGAAAAGTCAGCAGAGGTCAACATTTATGTTCAGATCTCTCATAGGTAAGGATTTATGAGCTTAGTCTGCAGACTGGCTATAAGCCTGGAAGAAGTTTTGTTTGCTGCTGAATCCAAAAAGATTTGCTAGTTTAGGTATAAAAGTGATGCAGGAAGAGAATAACAGTTTATCATTTAATCTCGCTCAGGTATGGCTTTCTCTTAATCCTAATGTTATGTTCACAACTGGGTACAGTAAAGTTTAATAAGTCCAGGATAATGATACAAAGCTTATATTTTACCATAATCTGAGTAGGTGTCTCCAGGCAAACATTACCCTATTGACACTAAAATTGTGTCTTGAAAAAGTCTCAATAATTGATTTTCTTACTGAAATGTAACAACCACAGAGAAGGAGAAAATGCCTGCAAGAAGGCCTCCACAACCCGAAGTGTCTTCATTTAGTTATCAGCATTTTATTCTTTTGATTGGTAGGTTGTAGGCTTTTCATTTGCAATAGCTGTTTTCCTGGCATATGCAAAAATCTAAATATGCTACCCAAAAAAAGCCATGTGGCTCTTATACTTTGATACCAAAGAGAAAACTACCATAAAAATCATATACTAACTTCACTGTTTGATAAAATCAAATTCAAAGTTTTTTAAAGAAAGATTTCTCCATATTTACTTCTCTTCACAGTTCTTACAAACACACATTATTTTTATCTTTTTTACTTCAGGAAAAAACTGTTTCAGGAACTACTGACAAGCAGCTTTTTGATTTGGACCAATCTAAAGCCAGCTACAATTAGCAAGAGGTTTTCCATTGACAGCATGGAATGTGAACGCTAACAGCAATGTGTTTCTTCTATTAAGTTGGAACTGGTTTCAAGAAATGGGTTCTCACTGTACTGAAAGTCTTCTAAAAGGCTAGAATAGAGGAGAACGTAAGAAATATAGACATGTTGTGTAAAGATGGAGTATGGAAGCAAAAGAAATCCTCAGTTTTTTTAGTGTTTCTGAAGAGTTATTAAGCAACATACTTTCTCCTGCAGTAATCTCTTTCAGGTTTAGCTATTTATAAATACATTCTGATCTACCCCCCTTTCTTCAGGATCATTTAATGCTATCACTAGTAGTGGGAAAGCACCATTAACAATAAATTTAGTATGAAATACAGATTTGTATTTCTGTAATGCAAATGCAACAAACAATGTTTGATTAAAATTTAAGAATACCATCAAATGACTGGGTTTAAATCAAGAAATTTATCCAAGTAAGAACTCCATAGAGAGCTAAAACAAAGTTATACAGCATAGGTGGTACCAGCATACTACCAGCAGTTTAAATTGGAGGTAGTGTCATCTTAACATCAAGTACATTAAATTCATTATTTTGACTCACACATCTGAAAAGCTTGAATTTCATTTGACATGGCAAATCACCTCAATTTTAGGGGGGATAAAGCTCTTAGAATTTTAATTTTATAAGCCCACATTTAAATTTTAAGGATTATAAATTATTAAACAGATAGCAAAATCATTTTTCTGCAATCATTAACGTCACATTTCCTTTTTTAGAGTACTAAGTCATTTTATAACAGGTGTCCTCTAAATGGGCATTTGGAATATTACTGGGAAAACCTGTCATAACTCACTTCATCAAAATTAAAAAGTGCTAACCAAGTTAATGTATTTATCTTGCATCTCATTTCTCTTCTTCTGCAGAGTAAGTACTTTGAGACTCTATACCAAATGGAAATACAACCATAATTCTGACACAAATTGAAGCTGCAACAAAAATGACAAAAACATTTTGTAAAAAGAATATCTGCTGACACTAAAGAAATTTTTCAAGATAAAAATTTTGTCTCTGCACGTTTACACCACAGTTTGTTTAATGATATGAACGGCAGCACCTAACCAGTTGCTACTAGTGAACATCATAATCACTATACTCAAACAGAGCAACCACAAATTAGGAAAGAATTACACTACCATTTAGAAAGTACTACTATGTTCTAAATGAGTAATTATATTTGGAGATTGTAAATGAACTTGAGGTTGCTCTGAAAGGATGATTTGTTGGATTATGGTGACTGTGAAATCACTATTTGATCATAGGGATGCTACAGACATAGTTTTCTATTTCCACAGGCCTTAATTTTACCAATTGTATTAAACCCACAGTCTATTTCATGTGGTACAACTCACTGCTAAAAGGAAAAGAACCTGGTTTACTAATGATCCAGTCACTTTTTTTTTTTTTTTTTTAACACTAATTTATTTGAAAGTAATAGCATGATCATACAAATGCATTAGTTTATATTTACTTTCTCATCATCATATGACAACAGACGTAAAATATAATACTGGCATAAACCCAAAGTAACAACCTGCTGTAGGTGTGCACTTTGGACTTAGAAACTTGTAGATATTTCTACTGAAAAATGAGACATTGTCACATAAATTTATTCCTAATCACATTTTTGCTATTGGCACATTATGTAGTATTGTCAGCAACAGATATTGAAGCAGTATTTCTGATTTATACCTCAGGCTAGTGTCACACTTTGCTCCTAAATGAGTTTGTCTGTCTGTTCTAAAGAAAAGAAAGGGTGCTTGTTTTGTTTCAAAACATTATTTTCCTGTAACTACTCCATAAGCTCACTTCTACTTAATGGAAAAGTGGTTTTACTGATGGATTATTTCGGGGAGGGAGATGGCAGAAATAGCGAAGAAAGTACATGAGAAGTTAACAACATAATTATCACTAAATAAATTCTAATGGATTTCTTCTTTTACATTCATGAAATTCAACAGATAGAAAGGTGTAATACAAAGATGTAGTCATACATGTAGTCAGTGAATAAAATGACTAAAGATTTAATGTTGTAGGAGAATCTATTTCAAATATGCTATGCATGTTCCACTATCAGTTGTAATATGCTAACCTGTTATGACAGGTATAAATCACTAGCTAAGACTTCCTTCTTAGAACAACAGTTGTGGGCCTTTACTGTCCATGAGGAGTATCAAGGGTACTGTCCAGCTCAAACAGAAAAAGAGAGCTTTCATCAACAGATGTCAAAACAAATAAGCACAGATTTGACATGCTCTTGTAGAACTGTCACCTGCTATCACAGCTTTATGGTGAGAATATCAACAAATTTAACTGTGCTTTGCACTCCAAATATTGCCTAATTGAATATGAAAAACATATGTCTTTCTGCCACATAGTAATTCTCTTTGTATAATGAACTGACTAATAGGTGCGCAGAGTCTTTTCTTTCTGTCTAGGTATATGCATAAGTGCACTACCATAAAATTTTCCAGTGAAAGTACATATCTTTAATTGATGCTATAGACATGACAGGACAAAAGTAGACGGGAATGCACTGCAATGAAAAAAAAACATTTATTTGCCCTATGGTGAGTAGTATGGAGAACCCTAGTAACACAAATTCTCTTCCGTTCCAGGATGCTTACAGCAAATGTTTGTCTTTATGACAACTGCTTTTTAAAACAAACAGGAATTGCTAAGGCACTTACTCAGATCTTTCCAGTATCTGACAGCATATCAAAATATTAAAGATCACATAACTTACAATTACTGTTAAATATGCTGCATAAGATAACACAGGCACAAGGACAACATGCAAAAGAAAAAGATACTCTGACAAAATAAAAAGGAAAAAAACCTAGAGCTTAAGTGCAAGTAGGCGACAGCCTGCAGTGATTTCTTCCCAAAAGTAAAAAGCCCTCTGAAGGCAGGAGGGGGGAGAGTAGAAAGCAGGGAAGAAGAATTATTTACATTTGAGCTTATAGAGAGTAATTTAGTTTGGTCTGACTCCCTGTTTAATCAGATCTTCGTTTTACATGTGTTGATCACTACCTCTTTTTGACAGGTTCTAGATCTTCCTGAGTAACAATCAGTTCCACTGAAGTTATTACTGGTTCCTCCTAGATTTTCTTCCAATCACCTTACAGAGACAGTGACACCACCACAAGGACCACAGTAATTATTAGTAAGCCTTTTTAATACACTTCACAGCCTATTTTCTGAAAAAGGAACTTCCTTATGAAATCCTCAAAGCAGAGCTAGCTTAAGATACCTTCCAGGTGCTCTGTTCCTTGAAGTATCAAATTTTGCACTGTTTACCATTATGATATTTAGAAAATACCTCTAAGAGAGATTTTCAAAAAAATAATCTCTTTAACAGTTTTTCAAAGTGCTAAACTTCCCAATTAATTTTTTTCAATTAAACAATTAAAAATCTGAGTTAAGTATATCAGTTTTTAAATAAAATTTATGTAAATAATATTAATTAGCCAAAAGAGAAAGACCTATATTCTCCCCAAGCAAATAAGCCAGTAGTTCTGAAAGGAAGAGAAATTATAAAGCAAAAGCTCCTATGCTTTTCATCAGTAAAAAGTTTCCTTCTTTGTGGATTGTCTGATGTCTGATGGAACAGCTGCCTTTTCCTCTTCAGGGCACAGACATTCATCTCTCCTCTCAACTGACACAGAATCTAAATACCTTTAAGACTTGCACCATGCAGAATAATGGCTAACAGGATCAAAAGTTACCAATGTGGAGTAGAGGAGGATATGGACAGAAATTGCGATTTTGCTAGCTTCATTTAAGAAACATGACTGAAAACTACTATAGCACTCCTATCATTAGACACAGGAAAGAAACTTTGGAGCCATTTCTACTGTGAGAATAAAATTCTTTCTCAGAAAACATTTATTAAAATTAGGGTTTGAGGAAGATAGGTATTTTGTTTCACAAACACACTATTTATTAACAGGCATTATCCTTCACGCAAGTCAGAGTACAGAAACAAGACTTTCATTATCTTTATGGATTGGAAAAATGAGAACTTACATATATATTAATCATTATTATGCTTTGCAAGCTTTATTATTGTGGTTTTCCATAATATTAAGAACTATTTTACTGTCTTTGAGTAGAAACTTCCATAACATGACTATTTTGAGACATACTTTCTGTTCAAAAATGCACTATTAACAGAACTGACATTCACCCTTTACAAAGGATATTTGTATACTAATCCACCAGGGTTTACCAAGATCAAGAATACTAAACAAGATCTATCTCTCTCTCTCTTCATCTGAGCACTGAACTGAACTGTTCATATTGACAGTTAATATTTCAGGCTTTCTAGGACAATATCATGCATAAAGTAAATTATTTACAAATGAATATATAACTGAAGAGAAAGATTAGGAACTCCAAGTAGCTGCCAGAAACAGTTTTAATACAGTACAATACTTTGTCTAGTCCTAGTTTATTTGTTATGTTTTGAAAAATAAAGGTCTTGCTGAATTTCCTATCATCAGTGTATAGTGGAGAATAGAATTGGTTCAGCATCACAAAGGAAAAAAAAAGAGCAATGCAGTCTTTTGATTGCAGAGGACAATCTATAAACACAAGGAACAAAGCTGACCCTCGATGTGATCTCTGTTCACCTCTGCCAAGGGGTGGCAATCTAGAGATATCGTTATAAGGTACAAAACAGCTTTTAGCAAAGGTTCCTAAAGGAAATCATTCTTCTATTCAGCCATGTTGCTATAGAAACAGAACCAATCAAGCCTTTTCACAAAGGCTTTTATGTCAACTTCTGTTAGCAAACTCATATAAAAAGTAGAACTCAAACTAAATTAACAAGACAATCATTAAGCTATTAAGATAGGTGAAAGAAGGAAATCATTTACAAACAAATATACTGCATCTTTCCTTTTGAATTCACAGCTTTTCAAGTGTAAATCATCTCATTCCAAGGTTTTATTGCCCACTACTATAGTTCAGTCTTGTATTTTCATGTAATCTGAGAGAGTGCAATTTATATAGGATTTTGTCCCCAAATCCAGAGTCACAAGCAGTACATTTTTCTCGCGCTTCCTCCTCCCAACTGTTAAAGCAAGATTGTACCATATCGTATCACCTTTGTAAACTTCACTACTTCAGAACACATCTTTTATCCAAAAACTTCAGCTAAAAAAATACACCTCCTGAGAAAGTTTAAATTTACCCCAACATATCTTTTAAAATACTGATTCCACAAAAAGCTTACAGCAACTACTGCGTAAATTAAATGACTGCTTAATAAAAAGGGATTTCCAAATTAAAGCATGGCAAATTTTCCCTAACTCCCAGCCTAGTATACACAAGATATTATGGGCAGTAGAATCTGCATGTCGGAATCTAACATCACCTATGAGATTTTTGTCTGCGGCATTCTTAGATGATGAATAAAACTTATGTAGGACTAATATTAAATTGCAGATTTCATGCTGCTGTACAAACTACTACAAATTAAACAAGACGAATCGTGCCTTCTTCAAACTGCTAATCCTACCTAGTTGTGTAGTCCTAATTTGACTCAAAACATTCTTCAGAACTATTTCAGTTCAGATCTCCTAAAGAACAAACGACCAAATGACTATGCAAACACAATCCAGGATTTCCTAATCTTTTTTGAGATATAAAAGACTAAGTTTCATGTGCTTGGTCTGATTCAAATGAAGAATGAATCTGAAGTGCATTCATCCACAAACGAAATCAATGCCCTATTCCCAATAAGGTTAAGATTCTTCCAGTGGGACATTTTACAGGAAAAAATCTAAAATTAGTGATTCAATCTTTGCATTTTATTTCTGAAAAGTAATAAACTCCTCCCCACTCAAAAAAAAAAAAAACCAAAACAAAACCACACAACACAGAAAAACACCAGTACCCAGTGCAAGGAAAGTAATCCCAATATTCAGGAATACAAGGAATAAAAGGATCATTAAAAAAATTTATAAAACTCTTCGGTTTACTTTACTTTGTTTCAGAAAGTTTTCAGTTATATTTTTTCCCAGGGAATACCACAAACCTGCAGTTCATCAGTTATAAAGCAATTTTAAGTGTAGGTTTAATATTGCGTTAATCTTCTCAACAAAGACTCAATTCAAGCAAAAGTCAATGGACTTTGTAAACCGTAGATGTTTTGCAGTGGTTTCCTTGTTCGTACACGAACTTTATAAAATTATAGTTTGCTGTTTCTGACTTAAACAGGTTATCAAAGACGCTGCATAAATTGTAAGGATGAACCTACTGCTAAGGGTGCTGTGCAGAACATATGAAATTCCAAACATGCTGTTAGTAATTGTAGCTCAATCATCTCCCAGACCCCCAAGAAAGAAATTCTGTCGTCATGTCTCCTTCTCCTGTCAGCAGGATGGAGCTCAGATTTTGCAGGTTATACTTAAGTCTCAGCTGTACATCAGGAATTGACAGCTTTGAGTCTCAATGACCCCCAAAAGTACTTTGCTTACCAGTCTAGAAGTAAAAAGATGACACTTTGAATTCAACTATACTTATACAACATAAAAGCAATTTATCTAGTTTCATAAATAACACGGTAATTTACAAATGGTGTGAAAAGAACAGAGGTAGGGTCCTTTGCCCAGTTGATAATATTATAGGTAAATTATATGTTGTACAGTACCCTTTATTTCTTAGGGAAAAAAAAAAAACCCAACAAAAAAACTCTAATCTGTTACACTCAAGATAACTCTGATCCCCAAATAAAATCTACCAATAGTCGAATTATTCAAATTCAGTCAAACATTTGTTGCAAAGAAATATGCAGAAATATGTGCTGATTTTGATGAAGTTTGTACTTTTGGTAAAACAAAAACTATTTTACAAATTTTAATAAATTCACCTAGCCCTGGACTACATTATAAATACCTAGCTTTCATTCCTGATCTTGACACAAACAAAAGTAAAGAAGGAGTGGAGAAAAACTCTTTCCATCAAAACTTTTGTAATGCTTCTTAAGAATAGTTTGCCATTAAAATTTATAATTAAATATACTGAAGAAATCTGAAATAGCTCGCACTTAATTTTTAGAAGAGGGATTTAAGAATCATGCAAAATATATACATAAAGATACTCTGAAGACAGCAAAAGACATGTGCAAATTTTTTTCTAATGAGAACATCTAATGGTCATCAAGACACAGAAATAGTTTGGCTGTTGTTTGGAATAGAAAGGTAAGTGTTCTCTATATTATCACCCAATATTCATAAATGTCATCAGTAACAAAAAAAAAAAAAAAATCTGAGAATAATTTTCAGAAAGTATTATATTTAAATATTTCAAATAACTATGAGAAGAGGAAGAACTTTTAGTGCTAGTTGCATTTTCAAGAAATTGCAATTTCATCTGATGATTTTGTATGTAGAGTGGCAAGCAGAAAGAGCATCAGTTCTTTTTGCTTTCAAGACTGTGTGGACGCTAATTATTTATGGTCTGGAACTTCAGTTTTTTCACATTGCCCAAAGTTTGTCTTGTCAGCAAAACAGCCATTTAAATTGTGCTCTTAATGATCATCTGCTCCAGCAGCTAAGCAAGCAGTTACACTTTGTTGGACAACACTGTCTCAACAATTTGTTCTAATGAGCTTAATTAATCTAAAACTTCTGAAGACTGTGCTGTCTTTAGAGGTTTAGTTCTACCTTCCTTAAGCACCTGAATAAAATCCTCCAAGAAATCTGAAAACTGGGTCCAATCCTTCCAAGACATCACACCAACCAACATGCTTGAAAGATGCCATTGGTTGTAAACCAGAGACCAAACTCTCAAGAAACTGAAGCACTCAGAAGACTGCAAGAGTTTTAAAAAAAAACAACCCAACGTTATAGTCAGAGATAATCTCTACCAATTTCTTAGGTGTTAGATCACAGAACAAAGAACAGGGAAATTTATTTCATATACGCTGAAGCAATAGTTAATAATTAAAGATAATTGCGAAGAACTGCCAGAAAATGCCATATACATGCTTATCATGAACTATGTAGAAGTGTGAATATTTTAATGAACCACCAGAAAATTTGCAGCAAACAGCATTGAAAAGGAGCATAAGAAACTAATAAAATTAGTACAAGACAACAAAATACTTTAATGTGATTTCTAAGGCTTCTTGTATAATGAAAACTCTTTAAACAGTGTATAAGAGATAAAACAGTTGCTTTTTAATGAAAAGAGCAGTGTAAAGCTTCTCTTTCAGAATAAAAGCAAATGAATGCAACCAGATTTGCAAAGAAGCTAAGGAATACATTACATCGATATTTTTTTAAATGATTTCTTGATTCATCTGTGATTCCAGATGATTGAAAAGAAATACGTCACCCTCTAATGGCTAACAAATGTCTCTCACATTGTACTCAGTGCCTCTGGTTCTGTCACTGGGCACCACTGAAAACAGCCTGGCTCCACTGATTTTGCAATGTTCCCTTCAGGTATATAAATACATTGGTAAGATCCTCCTGAGACTCCTCTTCCCTGGCCTAAACAGACCCAGCTCTCAGACTTTTCTTATAGGAGAGACACTACAACCCCTTCCGCACCTTAGCAGCCCTTTGCTGGATTCTCTCTGTTATGTCCATGTCTCTCTTGTAATGGTACATGGGTCTATTCTTCCACAGATAAAACATTCTGCAATTCCTTTTTCTGAACTACGTGTGACTCTTGTTGGCCCTTTTCTCCCACCCACTGAAGTCCCACTCACTGAATGTCAGCACAACCTTCTGGCATATCAGCCACCCCTCCCAGTTTTGTACCATACGCAAACTTGGCAAGGACACACCCTGCCCCAACATCGGAATCAGTAACAAAGATGTTAAACAGCACTGGAGTGCGAGCCTGGGGTACACTGTGAGTCACTGGCTTTCAACTACATTTTATGACACGAATTATCACTGTCTGGCCCCAGCCATTCAAACAGTTTTCAGTCTGCCTCACTGCCCATCCAGCCCATACTTCAGCTTCCCTACAAGGGTATTCTGGGAGACTGCGTCAAAAGCCTTCCTGCAGTCAATGCAGACAATAAGCACTGCCCTCCATTCACCAAGCCTATCATTTCATGGTAGAAAGTTATCATGTTGGTCAAGAATGACTACTGCTGGTCATCATTTCATTACTTATATGCCTGGATCAGTTGTCCATCACCTTCCCAAGGACTGAGGTGAGATCTGAGTAGCCTCTAGTTCCCTGGGTCCTCCTTCCTGCCCTTTCTGAGGATACAAGTGACATTTGCATTCCTCTAGCCTTCAGGCACCTTTCTCAATCACCATGATCATTCAGAAACTATTATGAGTAGCCTATCAATGATATCTGCCAGCTCCCTCAGTTATACCCTCTGGGGTATAAGGTATACCCTCTGGGTATAACTTATACTCTCTGGTTATAACAAAGTCCACGGACTCGATATATGTATGTATCAAGTCCGTGTATGTACAATTTGTCTAACTATTCTCTAACTCAATCATCTTCCATCAAGAGCAAGTCTTCTTACTCCAGACTCTGCACCTGATCTCTGGGGCCTGGAATTCCTGAAGGCTGATCTTAAAGACTGCGGTGAAGAAGACTTTCAGTACTTCAGCCTTTCCTATGCTCTGCATCACCAGGGCTCTTTCCCTGTTCATCAGCATGCCCATATTTCCCCTAGTCGTCTTCTTCTCTTCTGTGCGCTTACAGAAGCCTTTCTTGTTGCTCTCAGCAATCCTCACAAGACTCAATTCCAACTGGGTTTTGGCATTCCTCACTGTGTCTCTGTATGCTTAGACGATGTCTCTGTATGCTTTTCAGGTGACCTGCCCTTGCTTCCACTTTCTGTGTATTTCTTGCTTATACTTGAGTTTTCCCAGGCCCATCCAATCTCAGAACTGAGATCAGTTTCAGAATTTTGACCTTAAAACTTTTATGTGACTTTTCATGAATGGCTGTGTTACTTAAAGAAACAACAGAGTTGTTAAAGAACTTCTAAAACAATACTGGTAAACACTGCACTTGATATTTTTCAAACCCATCCTCTTCTTCAGGAAGGATAGCAGAAACAGTTCATGAAGCTCAAAACTTTAATCTGCTGCATGTTGTGCTAAAATGCACTTGTCTTCTTAATAAAGTGATGGTGGTTTGGGTGTTTTTTTTTCACCTAGCTACCACACAGGCATAGGGCATTTTTTTCCTGATTTTCACACTTACAGTTTTCAGTTTCTAAATCTTGGCCTAAAAAGCTGATTATTCCTCCAAGATAAGCTATTTTACTCATTTTATACTAAGTTATGGGAAAAAAAGTAAGATGTGGTTGCAACATGCATAATGGCTTACTTTACAGTATATTAGAACAATCTGTGAAATCTGTCAGCAGTGAAGGTAATATAGGGAAAAAAATCTTCTCAGTTTCTGCTGAAAACTTTCAAATTAATTATATGTATTTAACTGATACAGCACTGTTTTACATTACTAAAGCAACCGCTGCGTGTGAACATATAGGACAGAACATTCATTCTTCACAGCACATCACAATTTAAAGGAAATATAAGTAGACATGGGTGTTTCAGTATCTTCTAGCAATTGGGCTGTCATATCTACATAGTATGTGTAAAGTTTAACCTCGTTTTACCTAGCTGGACAAGCAAATACTGCCTAGCTCCCAAACCTTTCTACTCATTTATTAATAGGGTGAAGAAAATGCTGAGCTATTCCTTTCTACTAGAACAGCTACTATATTTATACTTATCCTAGATCTAATGTACTATTATAAAAATACTGCTGGACTTCTAGCATGTTTTTTATCTGACTATAATCATGTGGAACTCTGCCTAAGAGCATATAGTCTGAATTTTTGTCTTCAATTTCTGGTAGTTTGAACTGTAACAAAACATTGTTTTTAAGATTTGGAAACAATCCTTATGGAACAGAAAATGCCATGTCAAAGAAAGAGGCAGATCTCTTGCCCAGATTAATATTTTAAATACAGACTGTATTGTATGCATATCAACACAGGAATTATGGAGAACTGATTTACTTCTTTTTAATTAAGAGTTTTGATTGAAAATAGCAGTCATTTATTTTCAAGACTACTGTATTTTTTAATTCATTACTTTAAAAAGAAACTAGCCTACTACTTCAGTATTAGAATAAAATATATATATTTTTATCCTGACTTATTTGTAATACAAGGAAATGTAATTTACAGTCTATATTGGTATAATTCTGGGAACAAACTACATAAAGAAATGGAAGTCTGACAATTCAGAACTATAATCTTCCACTTTGAGTTAAAATTGTCTATTTCCTCACCAAAAAAAAATAAATCAAAAAAAAAGTATTCCCAGCACTCATTTCTACTGATCTCATTTCTACTGCAACTGCTGACAATATTTGATCTCTTTCATCATGAGTACAAGGCCAGTTATTTTTCAAAACCATGAAACAATATAAAAAACACATCTGAAAATTATTTCAGATGTGATGATTGATTCCTTTGTTATATATCAAATGTCATTAATCCAGTGCAAATTTAAAATTCAGTTCCTTCCCACAAAACAACAGATTTTCAAACTCAACTTACCAAAAACATATTCTAGCTGGACGAGACAGTGTGCACTTCTTAAATGACTTACAATACTCTGATCAGCGAAAGGTTTAGTGTAATACTGTTGATCCAAAGGAAACCCAAAAGTGATCTTGTATAAAGGATGTCGTTACTGCAGTAATTCAGCATTGTGCTCTAACATATTTTGCAGTATTTACTAAAGTTGCATCCTTTAAATTGAGTCAACAAAAGATTGCAAGCTAGACCCTTTCACATAGCACTTCAAAGAGAGCAGTTAATGCATAATCTGAGTCCTGGTGAATATACAAAATAAAGATGCTCACTGAGTCTCTGATAAACAGTATTAGAGAGACCTGAGGAGGCATAGCTCCATATTTAACCTCTTGAGTAATAAAGAGAATCATCACATCATTATTGCAACACTGTCATTGGAAAAAGCATCCATATTTTGCTATACAACATCTATGCTTTCTTATTTGGTCATATTCTCATGCATGTTCATTCTCCACAAAATAAATGCACATTTTAAATTCTGCATCTGTCCATGTTATTAAAGCATAATTGATGCATAAGGCAAACAAAATACAACTACTATAATGAAAGTACAATTAATTATTATTAAAATGGATCTGCCTGGGTGTATAAGCACATTACAAAGACTTAAGCAACTTCTTCAGTCTTACTCAGAAGACTGAAACTATTTAAAACAATCAGACTCCCACAGTCATTCTCAAAAACTAATAATGAAGGAGATCTTATGACATGGTATTTTTAAAGTAACACCATAGAGGAAAAAATAACCCAGAAAATGGCTGCATCACAGGATTTCTACATTTGTGATAGCTAGTAAAAAATGTCAATGACAGGGCACCTAAGAAACCTCCCATCCCTCTATTCCTTTTATTTCTATTTTAGATTTCAAGAGGCTACTCATTAGCACTTAGTTCCTGTAACCTTAACTAGCTTAAGAAATTTCAAAAATAGTTCCTACAGAAATTTCCATTGAAGTGCCTCAAAATAACAGAGAACAAAAGACAACAGAACTTTTCATGGAATAAAGATTTTTAAAAAATAAACAGTCCTCTGCTAACAAATAACACAATAATATATGAAGGATGAATACTTTCTACATAACTCCTTTCTGTCTAATTAGAGAGTTCCCTAGATCTTGTCCCTTTTCCCTCAACAACAGGTTCTAATGTCAACTGAAAATATTTACATATATGTGGCAAACAAGTCAAATCATCTATAACAAGCACAGACATGCCTAGTACTTTAGTGTATGCTTTTACAGTTAGCAGAAACATCAGGTTTGGAGGCTGCACAGCAGCATGAATGTTTACTAGAGTAACTTTTTGGAGGAAAATACTAATCATAAGGGTATCTCGTCAAAGGCTCACAGTAAAATTAACTTATCACATGGTTTTACAGTCTTCTGCTACATGGATAACACATATACATGTCTTTATCTATGATTATTGCTCAGGTAACATAGTCCTGGGTTTAGCAGTAGCAGTCATTTTTTCTCCTTCTTGGTAGCTGGTGCAGGGCTGTGTTGTTGACTTTCAGCCTGGGAACAGCACTGATAACACAGATGTTTTTAGCTGCTGCTCAGTAATGTTTACTCTGACCAAGGACTTTCTGAGCCTCATGCTCTGCCAGGGAGGAAGGGAAGCCGGGAGGAA
>JANRGW010000596.1:4501-20492 GCA_024733675.1 Psilopsiagon aymara | reverse complement strand
TGGGGAAGAGTTATGTTAAAAGATTAAAATCCCTAATGTCTCAAATTATGAAATGCAGAGGAGCCAACTTACAAGAAGATAACTCAACATCACTATCTCAGGGGGAAATTCTGGTCACACTGGCTAGCAACCTCCTACTGATTTCCATGCAGCCATAATTACACCCATCCCCCCCTTACTCCCTTTGCAATTCTGCTTGGGTTTAGGCCTACAACTAACACTGCCCCGACTAGCGCCATGACAACTGATACAGAAGTATGGATTAATGTGATGGGAGTACAGGGAGGCATGCACACAGCATGGGTCATGCTCTTTTTCCCTACCAAGACAAGACAAATTGCAATGTAGCAGAATTTTGAATTACATATGCTTCACCTGGTATCTTGTTTTCCCTCTTGGTGGCAACTGCATGGGGACATCACCAGTAATAAAAGAGGTCCTGCAGTATGTATTGACAGCAGAAAGGGGAGTACAAACCACCAAAGAAGCAGCAGCCACACAAAAATGACTCCTTCAGCAGGAATAGGAGATTCCCCCAAATTTAACACCTAATAGAGAGCCCACTGTCATGCTCTCTTCTGGTTCCCACTCATAAAGGATCCTTGGGCTTTTTTACTTTATTTAAATAATCTAAAGTTGGTTTTCCACCATATGTTGTGATGCAAAGAAAGGTGCTGGCAGAAAGTTTTTGAAATGAAGGTTAAATAGATTAAATTAATCTGCTGCTATTGTATGCCTAATACTTTCACGTAAAGCCTTAACTGATTCTTTGTTTTTCCATCTTTTACTGTCTACATTTTTGAGACATGATGCTACACTCTCCTGAACTGCTGTTTAGCCAAGCCAAACACATTTAACTCTTACTCTGTCCTCTTAACTATCCCCTAAAGCAATCTGAGGGGTTTGCTGCTCCTCTCAGATCTTGTTCAGATTTGTAAATACACTGAATGCAGCACAGTTCTATGAAATAATGCTGTGTTCTCAGCGAAGAAGTATCACAACAGCATTTGAAGGATGAGACCCAAGCACTGTATGTGTAATCTCGTGATGATACACTCTGTGGATGCCACATACGAAAAGCCATTGTAAATAATGGGTAGAACTGCCAGCATAAAGAATGAAGCAAGCATGCAGAAATCTAAAAACCAGGTGAAAAAAACCCTGTGCAGAATATTCTTTCCATCCACATTTTCTTCCTTGCTAAACTGTAGTTTGAATAGTGCAGTGAATTTACTAATGACTAAATGCCCTATTTGTCAGATACACAAGCAAACTAATCTACCTTATTTCATTTAACCCAGATCCTGCTCATAAATTCTGAGATGCTTATGCCCAAATAAGAAAGTAAACTGAAGCATTGTGTTAGCTTAAAATGGTTAAACCAGAAGAGTGAAAGGAAGACTGAAGGATGTAATCACATCAGACCAGAATGTGGAGAGTTTTAATCTCCCCCCAAACCCTCAAAACATTTTTGGTGAATCTGCTTAGCTGCAGCAAGTACAGAGAAAAATAGTATGAGTTATCTGTCATAAATCTTATTCTCCTCTTGGAGCTGTGGAGAATTGAGAAAGGTAGTGAAAAAGACATGGTGCCAGTGTTTCATTTCAGAATTCAGAATTAAATACAGAACTCAAGTAATTCAAAGGAGACAAAGGAAAAAAGAATTCATGTACTTTGTGAATTTAATTTCTTTTCAATAGTTGTGTCTAGGTTGCAATAACAACAGCATAATGGGGAAAAATGGAAAAAGACAATACTAACGAATGTGAAGCTATTTTCAAGACTTGGAATAGGATAATTCAAAGAACTGAGAACAAAAAAGAAGAGTAAACCTAAAAAGTGCTTTTTGACAGCCTTCTTTTTAAAAAGTGGCTGAGCAGATCTATCAAAGTGTGTGAAATGTTTGATCCTAAGCTGAACTTCCATGAAAACAGAATCATACTCCTTTCTGTTCAAAGGTCAGAGAAATGCTGCAGGAGCCGAAGAAAAGGACAAAGAGCACTTTCTAATTTTGAATTAGGAAGTGCTGCATGTACAGCCACCGATGTCTATATGCAGTTAAAAGGCAGTTACCAAACATAAAGTGTGTTTAGTTGACTAAAATCAAGAGATCAAAATCTGAATAGCTGAAAATTTAAACAGTATCAAATGACACGAGTGAAGAGGAAGTTAATTAGAATATAATCTTCTATATAAAGAATGGAAACACTTAAACTTACTCCAACTGGTTTTGCTAATTGACAGTTATATCAAGGCTCTAGAAATAGGATGCAACAGTGATGAAAAGATGTAAGGATGCTCTAATGGCAACAGGTATCTATTCTGAAAGCACAACCAGCACCAAATATTAGGGCACAGTATTTTGAGCTTGTGTACGTCATGCTGACCCTAGCCCTGCTCTGCTCCACCAGACAGATGTCCTCCTTTCCCTTGTCCCTCTCTGCAGCCCATCAAGGGGAATGAGGCCATTCCAACACCCTGAAAGCCATGTATTATGGATGGGACATTCTCGTAGATTCAACCTGGGACAGTCTGCTATTCATTCTGCATCAAATGCCTTACCTGTACTCCTTCAAGTATACAGTGGGACTTCTAACTCCTTCAGGAACTGACTGGGACATGCAGCTCTATGCAGAGGCAATGTTGTGAGGCAGTCTGCTTCACAGTGCTAGTGAAACATGAGAACGGGAGCTTTCTGTTTGCCCCAGAGGAGATCAGAGCAATCTGAACTTACCAACAGCATTTGTTCCTGCAAACTCAGACTTTGGTGGGGTGCCACCTTGCTGAGAGAGAGGAGACCAGCCTTGTGCAAGATGGTCCAGAAAGAACCATCACTACATCTTCCCTTGGGACTACGCTACTGGACAACCACAAACACAGGAAGCAGTACAGGAGGACCAAACAAGTGATGGACCAAATGTGGCACAGGACAAAAGGCATCTGCCACTGTCCCAGTTCAAGGCGCTGCAAGTCTTCCAGTCATCCAGACTAAGGCCCCAATCCTGAATTCTAACTGTAATTAGAAAGGGAGTAAATGTAAAACAAACAAACAAACAGCAGTTATTTGTGATTTTTAAGTCAGAAGTCACAGCCTTACTCCAATCAGCCCTGAACTGGACATTCTTCACACGCGTGGCTTGCTCCCAGTTCTCTCAGTATGCTACCACCCAGTCTGAGTGCCCCAGAATGGTGTTTGTTACACAAGGACTGAGAGGCTAGAGCTGAAGAAACATCTGAGCTAAAGAAGACAAGGGAGGTAATGAAAGCCCTGTGACACTGCAGTGGAATAGCCCCTTCTCTCTATGCCCTGCCATACACAGGTTGCTTTTCTGTTCAATACTCCTAGGATACTTTGCAAACCCTTGCAAACAAGAATGCAATCAACTTGGAAAATGCTGAGCTAATTTTTCATAAAATCAAGCAAACCCAAACAAAAAGATGCTTGTCAGTTAACAAGTCCTAATACAGACCAGATGATAGCATCTTTACATGTACTCCTCTAAATCCAATTTGCTTTCAGTGCAACTACTTGCAGAAATACAGCCATAAAATGGCACAGAAGGGTTTAAAACTCAGCTCAAATGTTGTTTGTAAGTTAAGGAGAGGCTGTATCATTCCAAAAATGTCATTAATTTTTAAAGTCTAAAACCAAAGCAGAATGCCAGAGTGACTTGTTTCACACTTGGGAGCTATCTTAAAAGGTATCACCTGCTTATGCTATAGAGAATTAAAAAAATGAAATGTACTTTTATTCAATCAGTAATTTGTTGTCTTTCAAAATCTCTCCAGGGTTTGAACTTACAAAAACTAAGCAATTGGTTTTGTTTTCATCTGGAGAGAAAGCTTACCTTTAACTAGCTTGCTTACCTTCTATATACGTACTTTTTCATGCTGATCTTTGTCTCACAGTTTGTGCTCCGAATCAATATTTGAAAGAAAGCTCAAAATCCCTCTACAACTTGATCATCAGGTGAATTTTGAGATTTAATAACATTACATTATGAAGCTAATTTAAAAAAAAAAAAGTTAAAAATAGTAAAACATATGTTTTGCTGCTGAATATATCCTTGCAGTATTATAGATAGGCATGAAAACAGCATTATGTTGAGTACAACACTGAAGGGAATGTCTTCCATCTTAGTTACCTGTACCCATCTTGACTGCAACTTTTTATTGCCTCCTGCAAACATATACTTACATGTAAATTGTTGCCCACCTTTTATCACTGTCTTTCTTATACCCTAGTATTTTTCTGTGATTAGAAATTTTTAATCAGAATTAATATACCTAGATCACCTGTACACACAAAAAAAGCACTTACTAAAAATCCAGACTTCTTTTTGAAACTCTCATTAACCCAAATGAAACGAAAAGCAATGAAAGCAGTTCTATTGCTCTGAGGGGTTTCCTCTATGTTTTCATATACACATTAATTGAATGCCACTCTTGAAAACACAATCAACATGAAGTCTCGACTCTAGATGGCAGCAGCTTCCTTTAGTTTTTCGTTTTATCCTTCGTTTCTTGGCCTTTGTTTCTTAACCCTCCAAACAATTCTATACTTCCTTCTCTTCCCCCAGAATAAAGACTTCAGTGGTCCAAGCTGCATAGTCTGGGGAAGATGTCTGGAAGGTATTTTCACTAGAGAAATCAGGCCAGTCCTGCAGTGAAGCTACAAGGTTCTTCAAAGCGTACAGAATAATCGAGGCCTGAAGTGGGAAAAAAAGAAAGGAAGATTTTCACCCTCCCCCTTCCCCTATCAGTCACCTGGAGAAATGTTACAAAAACAGTTCTTCTTTTTGTATAACAACAGCCCCTCAGACAGAAAAGGAGGAGGCAAAGGACAGAGAACAGAAAGAGACACAGAAGAAACAGAACAAAAAGGTGCCATTTCATAATGATTTTGAACAGGGAAAAAAGTCTACCTAAAGAGCATGGCTTTAAAGCACTGAACAATTTTACAAATCTCTCTCTTTGGGCACACTATATAATGCTGGTGGAGTTTATCAGATGAGCAAAAGCTACTTTATGTATCGTAAAACTTAACACGTAAGGATAGCTACTGCTCACATTAAACACCTAGTCTGAACTCCTTTCCCTTTCCCCTTCCCCAGTATTAACATCCAGTTTTGCCACTCAGACACCAGTCTGGTAAGGTTCTGTATTTTTCTACACTTTCCCCACCCTGAAGCTAGTGTCTTCCCTGTAATGGATATCAGGTAGGGCACCGTTAACTCCTCCAGCTCTAGCACTTCTCACACCGTGTCTTTGACATGATCATACCTCTGGAATTCATGTGAATCAAATACAAATACAGAAACATCTCAGAGATTTCTAAAAGCTCATGCATTCTTAATGCCTTAACATGTACAAGCTGTTGGAATTAGAAACTGATTCTGTGAGTTCTCAAGCACACAAGAAATTTTACTTGGGCAAACAATTTCAGTTCATCTGGATCAGTCCCCTCTGTGCAGTTTCCTATAATGTGCTTTAAAAACCAAGCTATTAGACTTCAAGTTCACATTTATGGTCAGCATTTAGAGAATTCCCACGTACACATGCTGCCACAGTCTTATTTTTACTGGTAAGGACACGTAGGGGCATCAGAGAGCACTCAGGAAATTGCCTTTTGGAATAGTTACTGCTATGGGGTACTTAATGCTGCACTCTTAACACATCACAGTGTTAGTATTGCATCCTAAAATTACGACTGTACTTCCTTCACAGCTCACAGACTTATTTTTTTAATGTATAAAACCCATAGAGTTCAGTCCCCTACATGACAACTTGAGGCCCCCAAAATCTGGTGAAACTGAATTTAAAACGTATGTGCCTCGCTACTTTGCTGTGGGACTTATGCATGGTCTGATGGAATGATAAAGGCTATAAAAACACTGAAAACTCGGAAAAAGTATCTTCACCACTCTCCAGATGCAGTCAGGAAATGCATTTTTCTATGAGAAGCATAGAAACAAGAGAAACAAGGATTTTTGAGAACCAAAGATTCAAGACTAGCCGACAGGCAGGAAATAGCATAAGAAACATAAATGCATAAGAAACAAAAAATATCAAGTTCAACTTCTGAATTTACCTCTGACTCACTCTACGGCAAGATCAGATGATTTTAAGAAGTCTGAATACAGACCAGGTCTGTTACTAGATTCTACCTGACCACCATTACTAATTACAGGGTATCACATGACATTTCTCATGCTGCTCTTTTACCGTACACCTGAAACGATGCAACCACAAGCAATAAAGGCAGCAGTTTTGCTTTCTTCCCCTTCACCCCAAGCCATAGGCACCTCTAACCCTACAGAGGTTAGGGAGCTAATGTGTGCTACCTGTCCTCCTTGGTGTGATTCACTGGCACTTGGCTGAACTTCGGTACCCACACAACAGAGGTGACCAAAACCCACGGCTAGGAATGAGCATTGTACTCCACTTATTAGATTTGCCCATCTGTGAAATCAAGTTATTCCCTGCTACCTTTGGAAAAGAACTCATATCACCAAGTCACATCATTGCTAAAGGACTTGAACACTGAGCCAACAAATGAAGACATCTACCCACAAATACTTCAAAACTTAACTTCCTTGTCACATTGCAACTGAAGCATCCCAGACATAAAGCATCTTCTAGAAGACCACACTAACACCACCCCAGTGCTTTTTAGGGAGAAAGTGCCAACTACTGAACACTGACACACACAGTTCTGTGTTGTGTTTGTGAGTAAAAAGCTGAAATTGGTGCATCTAAACATTAAATCCTACAACTGGATTGAGATGGCTGAACCTCTGTCCTCTTGGGACCCCACAGAAGTTAAGGATGTTTCCTGAGGGGTACAAAGGGTTGCCTGCATGAGTGCACTTGCACCACTGGAATGGAAATCTTTACTTTTGTGTCTAACATGATTAGGATTCAGAAATTACATGTGACTCACAGCCACTTTAAAAATTGTATCTCGAGAGCACAACACAATTTATGAGAGTATCAGAAGTCACCGGTGCTCTCACCCTTATGACTGCAGTAATGAACAATTCATTTCTGTGCTACTAGAGGGAGCAAAAAGAGAGCAAACAAAGCAGTAAACCTTCCTTTTCCCTTTCTTCTCAATTATTATATGGTTCATCTATAATTCATAGGTTTTACTATGAAAATTGACATAAAACCTGAACACAGTTCAGATTTATGAATTTATTCTCTCAATACCCAAGTGAGGCTGATGGACAACATTACCATCATTTTTCAGACAAAGGAATGACACACAGAGTAACTAACTGCCCAATTTCTTTTCTTTTTTTTTTTTTTTTTTACCAGTAAGCATGATCCGGAATAGCAAATATGGGTGATCGGGGTATCCTTAAAAATCAGGGCATAAGAAATCTAAGATAACAGGGATGGCAAATGGCAGATAAAAAAAATCTTGAGTCACAGTCCCATATACCTAATGAATGCAAAGATGCATGTGATTTCAGCTAATTCATCCTTCAAACTCCACTTTTCTGGCTTTCACTTGGCGCTTGTATCACAGCATTTAGGATTAGAAGTCACACACTAATTTTCAAAGAAGGGTTTCTCTCTCCAGGATGGTATTTTTACCTTACATCTCCTCTACATTTGTTATGTCCTCTTCAAAACTCCTTTTTCTGTTCTTAGCTAATGGTTTGCTTAGGCTCTTTTGACAGATGAGGAAAGACAGACATAGGGACAAACTGGCAATTCTTGGAATAATTCACCTTGTGCATCTTAGACACGTTTTAAAATAGGATGGAGGTGTCCACCTCCCTCAGTTAATCTCAGAATGAACTTTACCTATCTTCTGCGCTGGTGAAAGAAGTCATATCAAAAGAAACACTGAACACAACACCATGGAAGTATCTTTAGGTGTTACATGGAAGGCAACAGGTGACACTGAGAAATTAAAGCAACTATTGCCTCACAGCTGATAAATATATTCACAAACTGATGCTTTTTTTTAAGAGCGGAAAAAAGGAAAGAAAACTCATTTGCCTTGCCAGATGTTTGATTGACCAACAGATTTCTTGGTCACATCTACCATATGGGTATATTTATGAAAATGCAGCCTGAGCAAAGGATCATGGAGGGTGTCTGGAGGCAACACAAGGCATGCTGATACACCCTTGATTTTAATGTATCAGACTTGCAACGAGGGGCTAATTTGGTTCTAAGTACTAGCTTGGCAGAAACAAAATACTTAGAGACTATTAATAGAGAAACTTTTGACAGAAGCTGTGACCTTTATGACTTAGCATGGTTTACAGCCCTACCTCTGTTACAATGAAGGAGATCTCTGCTGCAAAAGCAACATGTCTTTCCCCCAATTATAAGGAAAGGACTGCTAACATAGAGCAACTCTTTAGTACATACACTGATGCAAATTCCTTCTGCAGCACAGAGGTGTTCTGAAACATGGCAGGGTTTATGGTGCTCTGAACAATAACGTCCTCTGAAGTCCCTCAAAAATCTGTTTTCAGTATTGACAGCTGCTCTAGCCAAAGGCCTGTGGAGATTTGAAGGCAGTGATGTCTATGCTGTGATCTCTATGCTTTGACAATAAAATTGATTAATAACAGAAAATATTATCAGACATAATGTTGCATTGGAATTGGGGGTGGGGGAGAGGATTGTAATTGAAATGGTTACTCCTCTCCCTTCAGAGTCGGACATATGTAATAGATTTCTAATGACTCTGAGTATAATTAAACCTTTAAAAACAGTATTGCAAATGCCTGATGGAAAATAGTTAGGAAACACATCAAAGAGGATAGCCCGTTTACTATTTCAGCCTTTATTTGCCAAGCCATGTGTCAACAAAAATACTGGTTGTTAAAGGTCACTGAGACCAGAAGAACCAGGGAAATAATTGTATCAGATCATTTTTAACACAAGTAGTTAAAAGTCTAGAACTCAGGAAAATACATAATGCAAAATACAAATGTGCATTTTTAGATGCATGAAAACCACTTTCTATTTAATTCTAAAAGATACTTATAGGTCTGACTCCATCTGCTCATTGCTGTTAACTCACAGCAGCACATAGAACTTCAGCAGAAGGACACATCATCTAAAAGCACAGGTGTGTGGGATTAAACAAACTAACACAAAGACATAAAACAACTTAGGAAAACAACAAATTAGCTCCAGAAATACAAGCTAAGGAGAAAAATTTGGAAATAATTAGAACAATGGGTACAGTAATACTAGTTCTTCCTGACACCACAGAAATTAGGAGCTCTACAGGGATACGCCAGTAGCTCAAGCAGCAGGACAACAAGAAGCATCATTCTGTCATACCTAAAAAAAGGGTTGAACAAGTCACTGACTCATCAGAAGCAAATGGTGAGAGCAGCTAAATAACTGGCATTTCAACAATTCTATGCTTTGCAATTATTTGTTCCAGGAACAATTATTTGTAGTGATGTTCTGAACGTAAAGAGTGATAGAATAGTTCATGGGAAGCATGTTTCTTTAATTTATCCTATTCTTAGTAACAGATGCAACTGATGGCAGATCTAGGATTAATTTGGTCTCAAGAAGAAAGCACAGAGTGAAAATTATTTCAGCCACATCTTCAACAGCTGGCCTACAATCATGTTAACCTGAGAATGCCAAATCTGAGAGAGAACCAAGGGGAGAGGGTAGAGTTCTGCATGCCCTTAAGAATCTAACAATAGGAAGTGATTATTCACTATTTTTTCTAAGAACTGGAGGCTTAAACTGAACAGAGGGAAGAACTTTTTTTTATTTTTCATGTAACACATACTTAGAACTCACTGCCACTGCATACTGCAGAGGCCAAGAGAATAAATGGGCTCAAAGGAGGATTAGCTGAGTTCACAAAGGGCAGGGCCATACATAGATATTGAACACTGAGGTCAAGAAATAGTCTCAGAGACTGAAAGTGCATAAACCACTGTGCTGGGTTTTTTTTAAGCTATAATGTAGAAGATGGATAGAGGGAGGGGATGGATGTATTGCAGAGGAAGATTCACTGTATACCAACCCTGTTTTCCTGCTCTTTTCATAAACACTAGCCAGGTTGCTGGGCCAACTTGGACTGACTCAGTAAGAAGGATTTTAGACTTTGGTCAGTTGTTTCTACATACACTAGTGAAACATGCCCTTTTGAAACCAAATGCTGACTAGGAAAGGATTCTCAGAGCAGAGAAGCAGGCAGGTTAGTTCTTATGCCAGCAGGACTAGGATGACCTGCACCTCCATACTGCTTGGGGCATTTAAAAATACATGATGTACAACAAACGACAGATTTAACAATGGCAGACCCAAGGATTCATGCTCACCAGAAAGGAAAAAGTTCAATATGGAATATCCAGGCTATCCTTCAGTTCAAGAAAGGGTTCTCTGATGTATGCTGTTCAGTGTTTTGTTCAGGACGAATCCAGATGAAGAACTGATGAGCACAGTACCATTTCTTATTCAAGAGTATAGTCCCCTAAGGACATGCCATCTTCTCAGTATCATCTAGCCCAAGAAGCAGGTGTAGGGAGCATGAATACCTAAGGGCATGGGAAGGAGGTGGGTAGGCTTCTTGGTCTTAGGGTGAAAGGCAGGAAGAAGGGTGCGGAGCCATTGCCAAGGCAAATGGGGAAGGGACAATGATGGATAGTACATGCAGGCTGCTGAGGTGACTGAACGAGAGTGAAAGCAGCAACAGGAAGTCTGAAAAGTTCAGATGTGTGAAGATTTTAAGTCTCCTTGACCTCATTGTTAAGACATTTTTCTCTAAAAACATCCTTGCCCTTAGAGCAGGATATCTTAACTTTTGCTCATCATGTCTGCTGGCAGAAGTAACAATACCATGTAAACCACTTTAATTTTCTCCATTGCAGGGCTCAGTGCCTGCACCAAGATCATACACAACAGTATTTAACAATATTACCATGACACAGTGATGGCGATGATGTCTAGGAAAGGGGAACCTAAAGAAAAGAAACCTATCAAAAAGCCCTCCACAAAATTGCCTGACAAGTCATTTTTGTGAAATGAAAAGTAATTTACACAGCAGTTTTACAGAAAAGAGAATTATGCAGTTAATCGGCACTGCTGGATAATTACACTGTACATGAGGCCTTGCTTTTAGGGAAAAATATAAGCTAATAAAGAGACTCAGACAATCGATAACGGCAGGGCTTTTGGGAGACACTGGAGACACAAAGCTGAATAATTTAAAACTAAGGAGTATAATGACTGTGAAATGGAATAATTTTAAGTTTACATTAATTCTCCACCCAATTATATACCTAACATGAAGTCCGAAAGCTAGAGAATTCCCCTTGGTTGCAAATAACTGCAGCAACAATGAGAAAGCTGAGGGGATGTGATCCTGAACATGACCAGACTCTGAATGTGTCCTCCCAACTGCTGTGACCATCCTTAATATTCAGAGGTCTGCTAGAGAATTAAAGCCAGTTTACACTTCCCTCCAGTTACTGCTGGTTCAAGTAAGGTCTCTCTTTAATACAGTCAACTGCAGTCAATCAATTTTCTTTTCAGTGCTGTTTTGTACCTTTCAAGTACCAGCAGCAGCCAGCTTGGCCTCGCTGCCTCACTGCCACATTTGTGATGGGAGAAACCAGTGAAAAGTTAAACAGCATTGAATTAACAATGAAAATGATGACCGGTGTAATGAGAGCATTTCATTACCTTTGCATTGCAAGCAATTTATCCCTGATTATTATCGACCTTCGGTGATACTGCATCCAAGTAAAACGTGCTACCCTAAAAAAGGGTGGGTATAGTGGAAGACAGGCATTGTTTCTGAGTGTACTCATAAATAAACCAGACCATTTCCCTTCCTGTGATAGAGGTTTACCTTACAGCTGAGTTATCAGCATTCTGCAGTCACCCTTTCTTTGTGCCTGCGCAACAAACAATACAAGAGCAACTTTACACAGTACACCTGAAAAATTATTACTATTATTATTATTATTACTTCTATGGTACCCAAAAGAGCACTAGGTACTTGACAAAGTAGTTAAAAAGACAAACTATTTGCTGCAGTGAGCTAATACTCAGAGAAACAGTAGAACTACACAGGGTGGAAAAACAGGAGGAGGTGGTGTAACAAGAGGAAGTATATGGGTTACAGGAATAACATTAAACAGTTACTAATCTGGGGGACATGAGGTTCAGTGCACGCTGCCTATTATTCCACACTGAGGTCAGAGGAATTCCCATGACTGGACATTTTGTTAAGTCACTTTCCAAATCCACTGTTTTTATCAAAAGTGCCCTTTGCTCGCACACTAATAATCCATGTCTCTTTTCACTTAGGTTTTGCAGCCTGAAAGCAGATACATTTGAAAGTTCTGTCAGTTCCAAACTAAATACAGCTATTAAGGATTTATGATTCAACAAACAGCAGCCAGAGATTCTGGAGCTTTCACTGATTTCACAGTGACAGCACAATAAAATCTGTGACTTTGGGCCAGGACAAATCAGACTAAACACACAGGAGCAGCTCACTTCCCTGCATGCTACATAACCATTGAATCATAGAATCAACTAGTTTGGAAAAGACTTTTAAGATCATAGAATCATAGGGTTGGAAAGGACCTTAACATCATCTAGTTCCAACACCCCTGCCATGGGCAAGGACACCCTCCACTAGACCAGGTTGCTCAAGGCCCTGTCCAGCGTGGCCTTGAACACTGCCAGGGATGGAGCATTCACAACTTCCTTGGGCAACCTGTTCCAGTGTTTCACAACCTTACAGTAAAGAACTTCTTCCTTATATCTAACCTAAACCTCCAAGTTGAAATTTTAAGATGCACCAATAAACCACACTGTGGGACTCCGCATGCTCACAGCAGAAGTTAAGGAAAACTTGTGACTGACTTGCTTCTTTTTCTCACTCTGCATCTAATTTTTAGGGCTCATCATTTAGGGAACCACTTGGTGTGGCTGATCTGCTTCCTCTTAAAACCCTGCTGTTCCCATGCACCTCTGTGTCCTGACAGCACTTCCTAGAGGGATTACAACATTCTTCACTTGCTGAGTGCACTGGGGACAGCCCAGAGTGAGGAGGCATAAAAAAGACCAGGACAAACTGCAGCACTTATTCCCAAATCCATCTACCAGTACAAAACCAACTGCACATAGCTCCCTGCTCTCTGGGCAACTGCATACCGACCAGAACAAAGCAAGCTGCTGGTGCCTCCAGACTATTAATAATAGTAAGGTATGTGCTGCAGCAGGAGGGAGAACCACGAGGGGCAGCGCTCCACGGAGCTGGCATAAGGAATGGATCTGCTCCAGGCTGCCTGCCAAAAGCACTGGAAAACTTGACTTTCAGGGGGCCGCCCAAGGATGCTTCTCTCCTGCCTGCATTACTCTTTGGAGGGCTTTTGCCCAGACCAGGCTGCACTGAGCTAAGTGCAGGAGGAAAGTATTCCTGTGCTTGCTCTCCAGCCTCTCCAAACCGGTACTGCTGCCTCCTGATGAAATGGAGTCACTGGGCTCCCTAACCACCCTAAAAGCTTCTGCTTCATCCTGACGTGTGTGTGGGTTTACAGAGGTCGCTGGAGCCAGAGGTGAGCATCTGAGGAAGAAATCATTTCCACTTGCCCCTTAACCCAAGGGGAAACAAGAGGGACAGCAGAGTCTGCCAGAGGGACTGTTTAAGTTTGTCCAGGACCCACTGCAATTGTAGAGATTAGGACAGTCTCAGAAAATAGAGAAGAGGGAAGAGAAAAACTCATAATGTTTTGACAGAAACACTTCACTCCCTGCTAATAGCCTCCTATACCAGATGTTTTAGGAGGGGGTAAAGGCAGTAAACCAGCACTGAGAAAGGAAGGGGCACAAGGGAAAAATAATAGAGATACTAGTGTCCATCAGTGCACCATTTAGCACAGGGAGACATGTCCAAGGGAAGTAAAGCTTGTATTTATGAACAAAGAAAACAACTGTATATCAGTTCAGGTCCTGGATCACCTGTCAGTTTCCACACACGTCGTACCCCCGACATGCAGTGTGCCCCTGTGAGGGTCCTTCCTCCACCTTCAGATTGCTGCCAAGCTGTAGAACCATGCACAGAGAACAACTGCTGGCCTGGTTAAAAAGATTGCAGATGGCTAGCTGCTAGAAGCATTACTAAATATGTTGAGGTTTCATAACCGAGTTTACTCTCATTCCTGTTTGTGTTTCTGGTTTGTGTATAGCAGGAGCGGTCAGGCAGGGCGAATGCTTACTGTTATGCAGATCTGCTGCAATACCTTATTTCCACCGGTGGAGCTGATCCAGGCTTCCCAGTTCATTTCTCCCAGCAGCTTACCCTTGCTGTGGAGATATGCTGTGGTGCACTGAGAGAGCCCAGCTCCCCACGGATGCTCATACAGAAAATGTATATACCTTGTCTATCCACAGCTTCCAGCTTTCAAACCGCTAGCAGTGACCCCATAGAAGCAATCTGGCTTCCATGTGTACCACCCAGAAAGAATCTGAGAGATCATCTATTTAGCAGAGGATTAAGGCTACCAAGTGTCTATCTTGAACCATCAGCCTGCCTCACAAATACGAACACGCAGTTAGGGTTTCCAAGGACACATTATTTCACATTATGGTATATGCCAAGGGGTTAACCTAAGCCTCAGAGATATGTTTGGAAACTGGTTTTGTTAAGCCACTGTCACCTCCTAAAAATAACCTTGTTTTCATTAAAAACAAAACAAACAAACAAAAAAAAAACCAAACCAAACAACCAACTAAAAAAACCACCAAACCCTTTATGAGTTTCCTCTGAAAAAAAATCCTAGTCCCAAACAAAAAAAAACAAAATAAAAAACAAACAAACAAACAAACAAAAAAAAAAAACCACATTTTTTTGAGGCTGTCTGGAGAATTCCTGAAAGTTTTCCATGCATTCTAGCAATTCCTCCTGTGAAGCCCCGCACTGTCCTACCTCCCTGGTGCAGACACCCAGAGAATGTAAAGCCTGTGCAGCTTCAGCACCGGCTGCCCCCAGCTCTGCAGCTGAGACGGCCCTTCCTGATCAGAGCTAACTAGCCTCCCAAGTATTTCCACCTGACTCCACAACCTAATTCTTGCAGAGAAAAGCTGAACTGGATTATCACCTCCTTCCGAACTGATTCATATGCAATAAGAAAGTCTGAGAGCATAACACTGAAATTTATTGAAATGCTTATTTTCCTACAATGGCTCATAGAACAACAGAATGGTTTGGGCTGGAAGGGACCTCAAAGCTCATCTAGTTCCAGCCCCCTGCCATAGGCAGGGACACCTCCCCGTAGACCAGGTTTCTCAAAGCCCCATCCAGCCTGGCCATGAGCACTTCCAAGGATGGGGCAGCCACAGCTTCTCTGGGCAACTTGTTGCAGTGTCTCACCACCCTCATAGTGAATACTTTCTTCCAAATATCTACTTTAAATCGACAGGGTGCATATTACTTTTCAGCAGCTAATACAATTTTGCCCCTATTCATATAAAGGACAAACCACAGTTTCTCTCTAAGACTGTAAGACACAGCCGATGTTCTTCCAGGGCTCTCTATTAACATTTTCCCTACAAGGGCTGCTGCAGCTGAGCTGTTCTGCACAGATTTCTGCTCGCTATGTGGGAGTTGGGGAAGGGGGGCGTTAATTATACAGAAAGATGGATCAGGGCCAGGGAGCCCCTCTGGTGCAGTGTCTCCTACAAGCACAGCCCCCTTCCTGCTGTTCTGCAGCTACAGGGATCACCTGTTGGTCTTGGCATTCCCCCAAGCTGGGGCCTAGCGGAAATGACAGAATCAGCTAGAAATGAGAGCCAGCTCCTATTCCAGCCACCCAAATGAGGGAAATGCAAAAACAGATGATGGCAACGTGATCTTGCTGCTGCACGCGGGAGCCAAGAGGGGGTGGGGTAGAAAGGGAATGGAGAAAGAAGGGATGTATGTTGAAAAAAACTGAACAAATAAACCAGAACATACCTCCCCCCACCCCCCCCC
>JANRGW010000594.1:0-16367 GCA_024733675.1 Psilopsiagon aymara | reverse complement strand
TGGAATAAGGGGTGGATACTGTCCTGGGTTCAGCAGTAGCAGTCATTTTTCTCCTTCTTAGTAGCTGGTGCAGTGCTATGTTTTTGACTTTCGGCCTGGGAACAGCGCTGATAACACTGGCGTTTTAACTGCTGCTCAATAACGTTTACTCTGGCCAAGAACTTTCTGAGTCATGCTCTGACAGGGAGAAGGGGTATGGGAAGCTGGGAGGAAGCATAGACAGGACACCTTACCCAAACTAACCAAAGGTGGCATTCCATACCACAGCACATCATGCCCACTATATAAACTGGAGGCAGTTTCCTGGAAGGGTTAGATTACTGCTGGGGTCATGCTGGGTATTGGTATCAGTGGATGATGAGTGGTTGTATTCTCTTCCCTTGTTATTTTCCTTATCATTATTATTATTGGTGGTAGCAGTAGGGGTTACTGGACTGTTCTTATCTCAATACATGCAAGTTACATTCTTTCAATTCTCCTCACCATCCCTCTGGAAGTGGGGGAGGAAAAAGCGGGGGAGTGAGTGAACAGCTGTGTGGTACTGAGTTACAGCTGGGCTTAAACCAAGACACACATATAAACCAACATGAGCAAGCTGTAAGGTGTAAGATATAATTATAGCATTGCTCCAAAGGAAAAAAATAAAAAAACCAAAACAAAAAACAAAACCCTGAAACTGTTTTCTGGTAGCAAATAGGAAACTGTAAGACGATTTTTGCAGCATCAGGCATGGATGCACCACTTAATTCTTTTTAGCAAATTAAATGATGTTAATGTCATAAAAAATTATTCACCTTGAGGGTTAGTTAAATATATTGCTAGCAACATATTATTTTCTCCTTCATTTTAAGAAAAGATAAAACTTCACTGTAAATACCATTTTTTTTTATTTTTCCCCTATGATCACTGACAGCTCAAAAACATGGAGTAAGAAATTGCTTTTCACATTATTCATTAAATGAAAGTCTAAGTAAGTGACTTAATTTATATTCTACTTGATTACTTTCAGGACAGCAATGCAATTGCGTTTGCAATTTCTGAAAACAACAGGAAAGGTATTCTCTTGATTAGGTTGGACCTTGCAGCCATAATAACGCTTAAATTAACTTTGGGAGATACATGCTGTTAAAGAATGACTGATTTCTTCCAGATGACTGTCCAGATGATCTATAGCCTAATGCAACAAAGATGTTAAAATATTTAAAATGTTTTAGTTTTCTTTTTTTTTTTTTTCTTCCCAAAGGAGTTAAGAAAGGAAGCACAAAGCCTATTGCAATGCTGTGCTTCCAGGACATGTAAAAGGAAGATGTAAAAAACAATAAGAAAAGGGGGAACGGCTTCAAGATAGAAGAGAGATTTGAATTAGGCACTAGGAAGAAGTTCTTCACTATGAAGGCAGTGGGGCACCGGCACCGGATTGCCCAGAGAAGCTGTGGCTGTCCCATCTCTTGCAGCTTTCAAGGCCAGGTTGTGTGGAGCTTTGAGCAACTGGGTTTAGTGGGAGTTGCCCCTGTCTGTGGCAGGGGGTTGGAACTGAATGAGTTTTAAGGTCCCTTCCAACCCAAACCAGTCTGTGATTCCATGAACTGTTGGAAAACTGCCACTGACATAGGAAGAGCATTCAATGGTAGTACCTATAAATTGCTCCAACTCACTCAGTAAAATCAGGTTACTAAAAAAACAAAAAAAAACCCCATGTGATATGAAGTTCTCTGAAAAGTTAAGAAATTTTGAGTGAATCCGCAGTGCCGCACATGGAGCCTACTCCCCTTTTCACCAGAATATGGGAAGAGGAATATTTTTTTCTTTATAATATCAGTAGAAACAAGCACAACCCCCTCCCCCCCAAAAAAAACAACAAAAAAACCCCACAAACAAACAATCAAAACCAAAACCCCCAAAAATCCACTCCAGAAGAGTTAAACTTCATGTTTTAAACTCAGGAATCAATAGTTCCATTTGCCAATAACATTGCTGAAAATCATTAGTTTGCCCAAGCAAGCGTCCATTCAATTTTTTTCTACTGGAAGACTAGAAAATTTTGCCAGATTTCCTACCAGGGAGATTCGAGTTTTTGAGGTACAGCAAGGAAGAGGATGGCTCTTTCACTAAACACAAAGCCTCCCACAGACAGACACACGCAGTCCCCTATCCAGAAGAAGGAGAGGTAGGACTTGGTGCTGCGCTCACCATCTCCTGTCTAAAGGCATCAGAAAACTAGAATAACTATATGAACCACTGGAAACAAGTCTCACACCTGACCTCAGTTTCAAAATCAATTTTTCATCAGTATTAAACTGAGGAATGAACACTGCAGAGTTCAGGTTCTCACTATTTGAAAGTGCTTTGGAGCAGTTAAAAAATAATAAATAACAATCCTAAAGGAATTCAAGTGGGGAAGACTCTGCCCATCACTTTTTTTCTTACCTTCCAGCAATGAAGTGCTGCTCTGTGAACATAGCACTTGAAGCATCACTTCCAGCTGTATTTTAACTAAAAATACTTCATTTCATAATAACAGAATGCAGTGAAGCTACTTGCTAATTTCTTATCTAGCATATCCTTCCCTCCAGCTTCTCAGAGACTGCTATTGCTGCTAAGGTCTCCATCTCCATAGTTCTCAAAACTAAATGTAACACTCCTGCTCACAAGTCTCAATTCTGGGCTAAATAAAACTATCAGTAAGAAAGACAGAAGTGTTTCAGGGAGGAGTGCTGAAGGGAAGAAAAGCAGTTTATTTGCTTAGATAATAGAGATATAAACCACATTGAACAACTCACCTATGTTCACTCTGAGCAGAATTACAGGACAAGGGGAGAGTCAAGTAGAACAAAGAGAAATCAATCCAGACCCAGGATTTCAAGACACAGCATAATTACCAGCTAAGTGGACTAAGCAAAAATTTCCTGTACACTTATCATGTATCTTTACAATATCATTACGTGTATCTACATTGAAGTCAAGATACATTGTCTTTTCTTCTGAACTATCGATATTATATATGTGAGCACTACTTTCATGTTACCAAAGCAGAAAACTCAACTTGGAGGTTGCATGGTGATAAAAGTGGTGGTAAAATTGTAAATACCAACATTTTAAAGCTGACACTTCTTATTATGAGCTGATGCAGAAACTTTTCATACCATAGGTTTTTTATATGCAATGCATTTACATAAAATCATAGACCATTTCAGAAGTGTATCTGCACTGAAAGAAAAAGTACCAGAGTATGTCAGATTCCCTATTCACATCTGTTGGAACAAACACCACCCAGTAAGTCATCTCATCAGTGTAACACAGTATTTATGTACATGCAAAATCAAACTGATGACAATGAAATTGCACATTTATAATCATATTTGTCATCATTCCCTGTTCCTTTTTGCAATTTAACTGTTTACATTTCTCTGTAAAACCTTCACATTGAGATTTGTTTCTAAGAAAACACTGTATTTTGCTTCCCAGAGCCTGAAATTCCGTCATAACTCAACTGCAATTTCGAAGCCATGTTACCTCATAGTTCTACCTGAAACTAAGTTGAAGTGAGCAGATTCCTCTTACCTGTTTGTGAGCATGATCATAAGAGTTAATGTGATTGTCAAACTCCTGGTGTTTATAGTACTGCTTGTCACAAAGTTCACAGTAGAAGTTGGCTTTAAGATCTTCCAGAGCTTTTGCTATCGTATTTTTCTTTTCAGCATAATCCTGGAAGGCGTGGGAAAAAAGAATTTTAGTTTTGCTTTTGATGCTGCAAATGGATTTTTTGCTCTTCAGTTAACCATACTTGTCAACATTTATACACCTCTGTAAGTAAAAGCCTTCACATATTTGCTGTGTTACACAGCATATGTTTACTGTATCTGCTGGGAGGTTGAAGATTTGCACACTCCAATTTGCTATACAGTTGTCAGCTCCCTATACGGGCTCTGTTAGAGGCTAAGAAGCATTTTCCCAGATTCTGTCTGCATACAAATACTTATTATGCTGAAGCTATTTTTGAGGTAATTGCTATTCAAGACCTGCTAGGTAATACATTCAAGTAGGATAAGCATGAAGATACAAACTGCAATAAATTAGTTATTAGGCTTTTACAAGAAACTGCATTTACTAAAAAGAAAACAGAATTCAAGGAACCCTCCTGAGCCCTGCTTGAACACGTGGACACACGAAAACCTGAGGAACACTTTCAAAACTGAGATGTAATAAGTATCTTCATCACTTTGTCATTTGTCATCAAGTACTGGACATACATCTCCATTTACCATACATTAGCAAAAGCATCACAAACAACCTTGCTTATTGTTTTGAGCTAATTACATAAAAGTAATATTTCTTACTTACCTAAATACACTGATGATAACATGGCCTGTTCTGAGTGTGGAAAATTAGTTTAATAAATTAGTTTAGTACCAGTTAAACACTGAACATGTATAACTCGAGTGCAATGACCTCTGCTTTGATGAGTCTGTCTGAGTCAGAATCACACCCTCAAATCCTAAATGCAGGAAATACTGTTCAAGAAGATAACACCCCTTTGACTTGTTTCACAAAATTTCATTGATGTAAGCACTCTGGAACTGACCTCAAATTCTCCTTGTTTCTGTCTTCTTCCTTGTTCAGTTAGATTAAGATAAAATACAATCTCATAATCAGAACACTCAAAACTGAGATAATTTTGGGAAAAAAAGTCCCTGTTTGCTAGCAGTTTTCAGAGGACTAGTACACTTCCAATGCATTCTAGTGAGTTTAACACAGAAAATTCAAGTTTACCAGATTAGAATATTCACAGAACAATAATGTTTGTTAAAAGAGGTATAATAGTCATGCAATTAGAATTATATCCACGAGGCATTTATTTAAAATAGCACAGAGAGACCCTAAGGAGATATACACCCTTTAAACACTTTAAAAGTAATTTTCATAGTCTACAAAGTGATGTCACCTGGTTTTGTTTTTTTAAAACACGCACACCCCCCCAAAAAAAATCTGGATTTTTTGGGGATTACCAGAACTCTGAAATATTTTATATGTATGTCCTCTGTGAAGGACAAGAGCAAATGTGATGGATTCTGAGACAAGAACAGTGAATATTAATTTTTCTTTGTATAAAAAATCTCACACCATGTTGCTCGTTAATCCTCAAGCAAAACTTTGCAAGACTTACTAATGCAGCATAATGCCTTGAATAGTTACTGGTGTTCCTCTTGACATAAAGCACCATTTTGGAAGCAATATATTTATTATATAGCAGAACCTAACCTGAACACAAACATATTTGACATGCCAATGCACTCTAATAGAGCAGAGACAGTGAAACCCCAAGAACAACTTTACTGCAAAAGTAATATAATCTTACCATTATCTTGGGATTTCTACCACTAAAACCCTTCAGCTATAAGGGCTTTAGGAGTAGGTTCATTTTACATCACACTATTACATCACAGTTTCAGAGGCAAGTCATCACAGAATCTAAATTAGACACACATAAGCAGGATGAAATATAATAAATAATTTGATAGTTTGATCATGCATTTACAAGGGGAAAACCAGGACTTTGAAATAGCAAGAACCAAAAGTATTTGATCTTAGGAACATATAAATGGTTGCATTGGACCAGGTGAACCTTTCGAACCTGCATAAGATTTTATTCTGTAGAACTAAGGGAAGTGACTTGACTTTGCTTTGCAGCTGTGTTTTGCTAGTTTCAGTTGCTGCATACTGAAAAAGCTCATTAATACCCATTTTTTATTCCCTTTGGCTGGCTTATTCATAATTATATGCACCCTCTATCACACTGTCCCTTTGGTATCTCTCACTGAATGATATAGTTCTGGCTTATTCAGGCATTCCTTATATGAAGGCCACTCATCACCTCTGTTTTTTTCACAGCCTCCAAAAGAAGACATGATAAAATAATATGCCATGGTGCTATGCAGTAATATAATATATTAATATTCTCTATTTTGTACCTTATTTCTTTTTGTACTAAGTCTTAACATAGGAATTGTTTAAAATCACAATAAAGCACAAAACCAACATTTTTATAGAACTCCTTTATCACATGTATCTTTTGCTGCATAATAATATTTTGCTGGCAGGAGTTGGTTTTTCCAACGACTAAACTTCACCTGGCTTTGGAAACTTCACGTTTCTTTAGTGGCACAATGGCCACTAACAAATCTTATGGCTAAGGTTTTGGCTTTGGGATCTAAGCAAGGGCAACAGCAATAGCATTTACTTGTGGCAATATACCATTTAATACCATTTAATTGTGGCAGTGCAGTATCAATCTCTGACAAGAATGTATCCACAGAAAAAATTTCTAAAGAAATAGCAGCAGAAGTGGGGTTTATTTCATAAAATTTGAAATGTATTGCACTTCAACCAATCATGAAAAACAAACCAAGACAGTTTCGTCATGCTAGCCCCTAAGACTACCCAATGAGCTGGAACAATTCTAATTTTTATCTTGTGGGAAAAGATACCGAATCACCTCTCCCAGCATCTTTGTTACTCCGTTCCAAAACTTCAGCTTATTGCATTGCACATGTATTCATTGTGGAAAAATTAGGAATTGAACTTATATTTGAAATGCAGTGTTGTTCACACATAAGTTAAAAACAGGCTTTCAGGGCCTCTCAAAGCAGGATGCAGCCACCCCTGGAATGTGTACTCCACAACAGTTCCCATGCATAGACAGACGAATGATGGAGTGTGGTGAAGACCCTGCGGTCATAGTTTGTCTTAACATTGACAAAAATCAGGAAACCAGTGGTACAAGAAACTGATAAGCTGCATGTATGCTACCCTGAGCCGGCGACCTGTCATCTTTTGACAAAATGTCATCCTCAGTGTGAACTTTGCTTCATTATAATGTCATTATAATGCATTTGCATGCTAAAAATACACTCCCATCTCCAATGTGACTCACCCCCAAAACAGACACCCCCTCACTGAGCATGCGCTCTGAATTTTTTGAGTTATATACCTCTAAAAGTGAAGCGAGAGAGATTTGCACCAATAATGATAAAGATATGCATGACTAGAGCCACTCAAGCTCCACCTTGAAGGTAAAAAATAATATAAAATGACCCAGGAGAAGGGGGAATATTAGGGAAGATACCATCATGGATGAGTTGAGAAACACAACTTCAGTAGACTCCTGGGACTGGTCGACGGGCTGGACCTCTCTTCCCCCTTATAGGGACGCCTATGGGTAATACTTGCACTGCATCAAGTGCTTCCCTGGGAAAACGTAGGATCTCTATAGTTACTTTTCACTGTTATCTTTATATTTTAGAGCCACGCTATGTTAACTTTATCGATTGCTTGTATCCATGTAACTATTATTTGCATGTGATTTTGCAGACAGTATTTACCACCGGCAATCCATAAGAACCTGCACCTGTTGCATCAATAAAATGCACTGTTTCGGTAGCCGATCGCAATTTTCTCACTGAACGTGACCCTGTTTCTCAGTGTGGCCATGAGGGTTCATGAGCACGATTTGACTGGCAGTGTGGTGCATTATCAGTGAATCCGGACCAGTAAGGTTCGAAATAGCGAACACAGCCAGACTGATAGTTGCAGCTGATTGGACTGGCAGTGTGGTGCACTATCAGTGAATCCGGATCAGCAAGATTCAAAATACTGAACACGGACGGACTGGTAGTTGCATATTGGAGCTGTTCCTGGCCCCTCTAATAAAGCAAGGGGTTTATTTTTCTCCCTCTAATGCAACACTCATAAAAAAAGACCTTTAATAAAACCCTTAAAGGAGGTTCTCCAGGAAATTCCCTGTAGCTGTGGGATCTCCTGGGCTGAGCTGGGATTGAAGATAAGGTCCTGCTGCTGGTTTGCATCGGAAGAGGAGGAAAATCTGATTTCAAGGATGAACAGGGAATGGAAATGGGAGAACACAGGCTGCTGGTTTTCTGCCTGCTAGGCTATTTCTATCAATTTTGCAGGGAGAACCACCTTGGAAAAGGAGGATTCATCAATTTTGATGAGGGATAACTGTCCAAAAACTGACAGTAAAAAATTACAGTCTCTGGACCTTGATAGTACCAGGGAATAAACTGCAGACAGAAATGACCTAGAAACTTGCTGGAGATGAATATTCCTGGATTAAAGTAGGAGCAGCAAAATTCACTCAAACTGGTTAAGTATGATCAAGCTTAGTCTCAATTTCATCAATATTTGCAAACTATCCTGGAAGCTTTAAAGGAACTTTGAATTATGATTCAGCTTGGTAATGAAACTCAGAACTGAGTGTCACTTAATTTCATTATTTTTTCCCGAAAGGCTTATCATCTGAAAGCTCATAGATAATCTCCATAACTTACATGAAAGATCTCTAATAAGTGATCACATCTATCAGTAGGCTTTATTTCTCTAAATCCATCTTCTCCATACTCCAAAGCTTTAAGCCTGGGAAAATGCGACTGCAAACATCTGATAAGCAAGAATAAGAGTGGGCTTTGCCTGCAGAGGGGGTACCTGTCACTAACTAGACTGGACTTTCTCCTCCCAGTGTATGAGAGAAAAAGAAAGAAGAAACAGAAAGATTAAACCCTTTGCACAGATGACTTGAGAGATTTGTCTGGATGCCTCAATCTAGTGGGTATTTTCAGGGAGTGCACTTTATGCTCATAATTCTAATGTCTGCAGAAAGGTCAGCTAGAAAAAAAACAAGTAGGAATATGAAATTACAATACATTATCTACTCCATGGTGATTGCCAGTATGAATATTCTTACTTGACAACAAATGTGAGCAGTATGCTATTCTGCATTTACTGGAGACTTAAAAGGGTCAGGCCTGCAGTCACTGCAAAGTAAAGTGTGTTGCAGAAATAAATCCCTTCTTCAGGATAATTTATCCCAGAGAGGATTAGACTGTTCTGGTCCTCTGGATTAGATCCCATTAGACCTTTATGGATGTTCCAGTGTAACCTTGTTTCACAAAAAATATTTAAGCACTTTTTTCTGTTCCAATAACCAAAAAAAAAAACCCCCCACAAAACCCCAAAACAAAAAAAAACCCACCAAAACCCCACCTGACCCCCCATAAAGTGTATTCTGAAAATTGTCAAAAACTCATGATTTGTAAAACTTCATATTGACTATACTTACAGAAAAGAATTTGCCTAAAAATATGCTTTTACCAAAAAAAAAAAAAAAAGATAATCCCCAAACCAAGCAAACCAGGGAAGAATTAGCCATCACTTAAGAGTACAATTCTTTAGAGTCAATTATCTGTGATATCTGTGGACATAATTTACAATAGGTTCCTTACCTTCTGGTATATTTGCAGGTATTACGAAGACAGTCCAAAAAAGCAGATTTCACTGAATAACATATACAATTTACAAACATCTCTGCTGTTACCCATCCTGGTATTACCTGGCATATATAACTTTTTTATCATCTTCATACATCAATTTTTTTCTCATGTAAGTGATCTATGCATCATCCACTGATGTGCTTGAAGGAATAAATAAAAAATAGATCACACTGATAATACTAAAGCAGTCTAGTACCAAATCTAATAATTTATAAGGATCTTGTCCTCATCAGGGCAGTGAGACCAAAGCAAAAGGCAATTAGATACACTGATCAAGTTAGTCACTGATCTTAACAAATTCATTTCCAGGGAGTGTATAGTAAGCTTCAGTCTCATATCAAGGAGACTGGCTGGGAAAATAAATACTAAAGAATACTGTCATACCTTTTTGATTACTATATTTGAAAATTTTGCATTAGCTGTGAGATGTGATAGCAACCTAAAATGTACAAGGTCATGAACATCAGATGCTACACCTTTTATCTCTTCATCCCTTCTGACATTCTCCTTCCAGGGAAAGGAGCTTCCTCCTCAGCAAGGACCCTAGAGTTTCACTGCACTGGGTAAGAGCAAGCCAAGAAAGCAGTGGTACCCTGAAGACCCCAACATTAATTGAACATTAGAGGCTGAAAAACACTCAGCCTTCCTTTATTTTCTCTTCAAGATTACCCACATACAACCAGTTCCAACCAAAACCACTTATTTCATACAAAAGAGTTCATCAGCATTCTGCTATGTGCGCGCTTAAAAATGCCATCGAAGACATGCAAATTATTATAAGAATGTTTTCTCAGCTTCCTGATAAACATAGTATTTCACATTAAGATAAACACCATAGCATTAGGGTAAATAACTTAGTGAAATTAGAAAGATATAGTAAAATATATTCCAATTAGTGTTCTCTGCTTCTTAATGCCATCCACATTTCTTTTTAACACCAAATTTATTAACAATACATCTACTGATGCAAACAGCTGAATTTTGCACACCCTCTGCACTAAACGGAGTGAGACAGGTGCGAGGAGGGGCAAAGCTGAACTCATTGGAGAGAAAAGCAATACAGAACTGTGTCTTGCAATGTTAAGATTGAAATAACTTGAAAGGAAGTTTAGGATGAGACAACAATTTGTTATCAGATTTGTCTGTCTCATTAAGTTACTTACAGCACTTATGCTGTATAATTACTTTTAACTTGATTAGGGGTTTCTGCCATTAAAACTAACTTGTGCATAGGTCTGCAGAACTATTTATTCTAGTGCTTTAAAACCTACTTCAAAGCAGTGCATGCACTTACAAGGTGACAGTCCTGGCAACAAATTTTTGATTGGATATTAGTACTAACAAGGAGCAATTCTCATCACTGCTTGTGAAAAAGCTCAGGTCTGGTCATAACAGAGAAAAATTTACCTACCCCATCTCTTTTGATGTACAAGATGAAGGTGGTTTTGCAGTGGCGAAGAAAGAAGACTTGACCCTAGATAATATCTTCCTCACTGAATGTGCGTCAGTGCTTGATGATAATCAAGGGAAAAAGGAGCCTGGTATTAACCTTCTTTACTCTTTTACGTTAAGCTGCCAATCAGACACTTCAATTAGAGCAGAGTTTTGACTCTAAAACATCCTGGGGTAGATTTTTGATGTTTAATTTCCTTATAAGGGACATGTAGAAATCCAAAGATTTTCATAGCTACTTAATGTAATTTCATTGACACATAGATATCTTACATAATTAGACTCTTGGGAAAATCAAGTTTTTTCCTCCCAGCAACACACTAAACTAAATTAAGTGCCTTTTAACCCTGCAGAACTTGCAGCCCTAGAAATGGAGTGAAAATCCCTCTTGCGCATGAAAACTGAATGCTGGAACAGATGTCAGTGTTCATCCCCAGGATCCTGCCACCCAAGAGATATGATCACATTTTTCATGCAACCTGTCAGGACCCCAGGAAAGAAAAGTGTAGGATGAGGGCAAGGTGTTTATTTACTTCACCTCAGGTTAAGTGATTGCCAACTGACCAGTTGCTATTAATTTGCATTAAAAAGTTGCCATAGAGCTCTTCAAGCTTTAACTCATGGTGAAGTTATTTTTGTGTTTAGTAAAAATCAGCAGTAAACTTGGCTGGGCATCAGGGAAACAGAAAACCAGTCTGCATCTGAATAAATATATTTAATTTTGAACATGGTACTGATCTATGGGAAAACTCACACAGGAAAACATGCATACCTCTATTTTCAGCATAAGAGTTCTTGGTGATTCAGTTTCTCTAGCTTTGGCTGCTGTGCTTGACTGTACTATTTTTTTTCTACAAGGTTTTTAAATGATTGTCTGTAGTAGATCGATTTTTTTTTTCTAAGTTATTAAAACACTTTTTCTTCTATTTTTGTATTTCTGCTTATATTTTTTTGCAAACATTTTTCTTTTTTTAAGGAAATTAAAAGGGAATGTAATAATCTTTGATTTGAAATAAAGATGGTTTTGTTTCACTTTGTTCCTCTCAAGACCACAGCTTCTCCATGACTAGTTAAAATTGCAATTTATTTCAAAGAAATCTGAAAATTTGTTAATTAAATAAAAAACACCATCTCAAAAATGTGACCAATGTATTTGTCCTATTGAGGAAGTTTAAAACTGCATTGTAAATTCAATAGGTAAATTGTGCTTTCACAGTTGTGTTCATTAGAAGCAGGGTGTTACTGAACTGTGTGGTGCTTGCTGCAGGAAGTGCTCCTGGAATCCCCACTGCTTGGTCAGTGACTTTTCTTTACAGACCTTTTTACTGAATCCATTTTACTAGGGATTTCCAGACTGTTAAACCTTTTAATGCAAATTTACTACATTTTTATAGCTTCCGGGACCCATCATGACTAGCCTTAGATTACCTGCTTTGAAGTTATGCACCACAAGCAGTTAAATACCCAGCCACTGAAAAAGAGACATTAGAAATAGGCCAGGTCTGAAACCCTCTTAGGGAGGTTTGTGTGCCTGCCCAGTAAGTCCTGGATGCAGATAGGAAACAATTCCAACTGCAAACCAGAAAAATAGTCAATTCTGACATAGAGCTGATGGTCTCTATCAGCTTATCCTGCTGTAATGAAGTATTTCCTACATAGATATTTGTTTACTAAATGGAACATATGCTGTAGGGCTAGACCAATGTACTTTTAGCTAAAAAATCCCATCACCACTACAACAAACCCCAAACCCACCGGGAATTACTCTCGAGCTCCTTCAGTAGTCTAATTGTGAATATGTACAAGCTTAAGATTTGCATTATGATGCAATATAAAAGAGTAAATATTTATTTTCCTAAAATTAATCCTCAGTATTACCATACTCAGAAAAAGACTATCTGAACACACACAGAAAAAGTCTTTTTTAAAAAGCATAATTTCTTTTGTCATCTTTAAATAATGCAAATAAATCTTTTTCTCAGAAGTCCAGAGAAAAGGTTTGTCCTAATAGGAAATGGAATTAAGTTTAAATTTGTTACAAAGAAAACTTCTTGAAAAGAATCCTTCTAAAAATTTCTTCTTCCTCAAAAGCACTAATCAAGTGTGATCAGCCTAAGTGAAATAACAGTCACACTACCTAGACAAACAGAAATGAGACTATACGAACAGTCTTATGCAAACACACACAGAGGTTTTGAAGATCCTGTCTTTTCATTTTGGAGATTGATTTGTATGCTGCCGAAGTGAGCTGAGTTCTGCAGGAGTCCTGGTTTACTTTGGCGGATATGTGACCCTATTGCAGCATTAAACCCAGATGGAGCACGTTTGAGATAAACAAAGTAACCAATGACCCATTGAAAGTATTTTTTTTCCAATGAGTTTCAATAATCTTTTCTAATTTTTTTATTTGTGTGAGAAACAAATGGCAGATGGAGCATTTATCATTGCTATGACACTTAGATATATAAAAAGTTATTCGAACAGATGCAATTAGTAAAAACAGCTACTTTATGTGAATGATAATACTTAAGTTTTGAAGACTTTAGTCCATAAAGCCACATAATTGATTGTCCTGGGTTCAGCAGTAGCAGTCATTTTTCTCCTTCTTAGTAGCTGGTACAGTGCTGTGGTTTTGACTTTCAGCCTGGGAACAACACTGATGCTTTCAGTTGTTGCTCAGTAATGTTTAGGCTGACCAAGGACTTTCTGAGTCTCAAGATCTGCCAGGGAGGAGGAGAAGCTGGGAGGAAGCAGAGACAGGACACCTGACCCAAACTAACCAAAGGGGTATTCCATACCACAGCACATCATGCCCACTGTATAAACTGGGGGCAGTTATGCGGGAGGGCTAGGTCGATGCTGGGGTCGGGCTAGGTATCGGTCGACAGGTGGTGAGCAGTTGTATTCTCTTCTCTTGTTATTTCCTGTCATGGGTTCAGCAGTAGCAGTCATTTTTTCCCCTTCGTAGTAGCTGGTGCACTGCTGTTTTTTTGACTTTGGGCCTGGGAGCGTTGCTGATAACACCAATGTTTTTAGTTACTGCTTAGAATGTTTGGTCTGACCAAGGACTTTCTGAGCCTTATGCTCTGCCAGGGAGGAGGGGAAGCCAGGAGGAAGCAGAGACAGGACACCTGACCCAAACTGACCAAAGAGGTATTCCATACCACAGCATGTCATGCCCAGGATGTAAAAACTGAGGGCAGGGACTTGGAAGAGTTAGTTCACTGCTTGGTCTGGCTGGGTTTCAGTGGTGAGTGGTTGTATTCTCTTCCCTTGTTGCTTCCCTTGTCATCATTATTATTATTGGTGATAGCAGTAGTGGTTTGTATTATGCCTTAGTTACTGGACTATTCTTATCTCAACCCGTGGGAATTACATTCTTTCGATTCTCCTCCCCATCCCTCTGGGAGCAGGGGGAAGAAAGAGGAGGGGGTGAGTGAGAGAACTGCGTCAGGGGCTTAAACCATGACATTTCACTTATCATCATTATTATTGGTGGTAGCAGCAGTGGTTTTGTGTTATACCTTAGTTACTGGACTGTTCTTATATCAACACGTGCAAGTTACATTCTTTTGATTCTCCCCCTCATCCTTCCAGAAGCGGAGGGAGAAAGAAAGGAGAGGAGTGAGCTAGTGGCTGCGTGGTTCTGAGTTACTGGCTGAGCTTAAACCATGACATTGATAATAATTACAATAAAGAGCACAGACAAAGGAAACTTAATAAAAATACCACTTAAGGCTCCTAAGTGCATAAAAGCCTGGTTATAACTTCATCTCCTTTCCAGAGAGGTGAAGGAAAGATTTCTGTTGATTTGATACTTTTCACTCTTGTGTTGGAAAATGGGGAGAAAATGGAGGACCACGATACAGGCATGTGTAAAGATAGACTGTTGGGCAAATGCTTCTGAGACCAAGAGTGTCAATTACGGAAAAGGCTTGAGAGAGCATTTTTATCAATCTCTTTGCTGTTTGCCTACCCAAGCATGTTCAGTAATAGCCAGCCCCTGCAAACAGGACAGCCAAACTCAAATGTCTTATGTCCAGAATCTGTACATGAGCTGATGGGAAATACCTAAAAATGACTGGCCATTACCTCCAATGATACTTCCAAGGACACTCTTCAAACAGGCTTGGGACCGCGGCTGCACCGTTCTGCTCCCATGCCGGCAGTACTGTGAGTGACACCATGCGCTGCGAGATGAACGCACAAAGATGAAGCAATTACTCGGCACTGCCCATGACCATTAATTGTGTTCAAATTGATGCAGAGAAAATGAGCTGTGCCCACAAAACAGTTAAAGCTTCCTCAAAAAATATCATACTTAAACTAGCAGGTTTGCACAGACGATACATTTAGACTGATTCTTAGCCACATTATTCTACTTTTCTCCATTTCCTGTCCTGTTTTCTGCAAAGCAAATTGTTTTAAAAAAGTCCCTGAAGTTCAGCAAAAAAGCAGAGAATGACATATTTTCATGCTGGCAAGTAAAGAAATAGAGTTTAAAATCCATTTACAATATACACTCACAAAACTTCAGCACAAGACTAGAAAATGAGAGCTAAATAAAATTTGAGGGACTGTTTCTACTGATTTGTCTCACACTACAGTTCTCATTCCAGCTTTCAAGGAAGGAGAAGATACACAAGCCTGGTGTGAGTAGTACTAATGAACTTGTCCTGAATTTTCCTCAGTAACATTGCAAGAAAACCTTCAGGTCCTGTTGGAAACTGGCATGAAAAGTATTCCATGTGTCACACAGCCCCAACTTTCACATCCTATCTTCATACGGGACATGCTCCAGTCCCATGATCATCCTCACAGCTCTCTTCTAGACTTGTTCCAACAGTTGCGTGTCCTTTTTATGTTGAGGACACCAGAACTGCACACAATACCCCAAGTGAGGTCTCATGAGAGCAGAGTAGAGGGGCAGGATCACCTCCCTCGACCTGCGGGTCACGCTCCTTTTGATGCAGCCCAGGAAATGGTTGGCTTCCTGGGCTGCGAGTGCACATTGCTGGCTCATATTCATTTTCTCATTGACCAACACCTCCAAGTCCTTCTCAGCAGGGCTGCTCTCAATCTCTTCTCTGCCCAGCCTGTAGCTGTGCCTGGGATTTCTCCGACTCAGGTGTAAGATCTTACACTTCTTATGGTTAAACTTCATCAGGTTGGCATCAGCCCACCCCACAAGCTCCTCAGAGGAAAAATAATGTCTAATTAAACCCCAAATCAGTTCACATATCCAGTTCAGATGTGCTCAGCTCCATCACTAACATGCCAGAACAAGCAACAGGATGGATGCAGAAGATGTGGAACAAAGGAGAGAGAGGGTCAAGAACAACCAACTCCATCACAAGAGGAATTAGAGATGTCTGCATGTTTATGGGGGTATGATATCATAGGCATCACAGAAACATGGTGGGATGGCTCCTGTGACTAGTGTGTTGGAATGGAAGGTTACAGGCTCTTTAGGAAAGACAGGCCTGGTGGGTGGGGAGGGGAAGTTACTATTTATGTTAGGGATAGACTGGAGAGTATGGAACTCTGTCTGGGGACAGGTGAGCAGTCGAC
>JANRGW010000593.1:0-12839 GCA_024733675.1 Psilopsiagon aymara | reverse complement strand
AGAGCTTCTGCCCAAGAGCTCATCTCAGTCTCCCCTCTGGCAGTTAAAGCCATTCCCCTGTCCTGTCCCTCCATCCCGTGTCCAAAGCCCCTCTCCAGCTTTCCTGTATCCCCTTCAGGCACTGGAGCTGCTCTGAGGTCTCCCCTCCAGGAGCCTCCCCATGTCCATGCTGCCCCAGCCCCTCTCTCTCAGCCTGGCTCAGAGCAGAGCTGCTCCAGCCCTCACCATCGCTAACACACAGCGTAGCTGCTGTGTGTGCGAGCTCCCTGCTGGGTCTGCAGCAGTGCTCACAGTGGGGGTTCTGGAGAGAGGAGAGGATGAGCTACTGCGCCATGCAGAAGAAAGAGGTAAACCCCCACTTGCTGTGAGGCTTTAACTGCTGAAATCCTGAGGTCCTGAGGAGAGGGCAGCCTTGCCTCTCACGGAGCTGCCCGTGCTTCCATGCGGCTCGTTAAACCTGTTGTGCCAGCAGTGCTGGCTCCTTCCCTGCTCCCATCCTTTTCCACGGATGAGGATGTAGCCAAGCAATGCCGTGGCTTGGAGGCAAAGGCAAAGATGCTCAGGCTTAGCTGCCCACACTGCAAGCTGTGTGCTGGCTTTTTGACCTTCCCTGGGGACATGTTTCCTTCCCATGCCTCGAGGACGTGCCTCTGGGGATGAGCTGGGAGCTGCTTCCTTTCGGCAGCTTCTCCGGAGCCAGAGACAGGGCTGCAAGCAGATTTCCTGTGGAAAAGGCATGGGGTTTGGTGCCCGGGGTGAGGCGGGTGTTACAGCCTTGGGGAAACACCAACATGCAGCTGGAAATGGTGAGATGGGAAGCGGTCAGTGCAGGCTCCTCCTAAGGTGGTGGTGCTGGTGTTGCAGGATGGAACCTGGGGGCTTGCAGGGAAAGGAGACAAGCTGACTCCATTGGGACACCCTTGGGTTGTGTCTGCCCCGGTAGATGTGTGCCCTTGCTCTGGTGTGCAGTGATGAGGCCCCCTCGGGGGGAAGGTGCCAGCCTCGGTGACGCTGGGGAGCATCAGCTCACCCAGGGACCTGGCAATTATAGGGGTCATGTGAGAGGCATGGAACTGGATCACCTGCAGCCCCAGGGATGCCCACAGCACCAGCTGGGCTCCACTGCCCAGGTTCCACACAGCACCCTGAGGTGCCTCAGAAAGGACACACACAGGTGGCCAAGGATGCTCCATGGATGCAGCATGGGTCTATCTGCATCAGGATGCTCCTGGCATCAGTGTGTCCCACTTTGCCCATCAACCATATGGGAATGGTCCCTGGGATGTTGGCTGCGGCCCTAAGGGAAGTGCACTGGATGAAGTAGTTCCTTGGAGATGAGATGCAATGGGTCTGTTGCTGTTGCAAAATGTGCCTTTGGCTCTCAGGAGACATTTGGGGCCAGGGGTAAGCTTCCACCCTCCAGCCAGTCTGAGAGACATCTGGCCCTTGGGTTGGTGGAAATCAAAACGCAGAGTGGTAAAACTGGAGCTGCAAAGTGCTGCTGGGGCTGGTGATGGGAAGGGAAACACAGCAAGTGCTGGTCCTGGGCCGTGTTTCTCCTCTGCAGGAAGAACTATGGCTGAGGTGGTCACTCATCCTTGAAGTTAAGAAACTGGGTCTGATGCGGTTGGTTGGGTGACATTTCCTTGGTGCTGTGGTTCCTCCAGAGAGAGCCATGTCTCAAGCAGAAACAAACAGGGGTTGGAAAAAACAGTCTTTGTCTTTTTCCGCAATACCCGTGTTTCCTGGAAGAGCTCTTTCCCTTATGGATTTATTTTATTTTAATCTAATTCATTACACAAATCTGTGGCATCACTTCTTCATTCAAAAGCGGTAGCAAAAAGCAGCAGGGTAAAGCTTAGAATAAAGCCTCACCTTTTCCTGCTCACGGAATTGCCATTTTGGAGGTCGTGATGAACCCACAGCCTTACTCCAAGCTGGCTGCAAGGCTGCTTCCCTCTGAAGCACATAGCCTCCACTGCACGTCAGAAAAGCTGATTTCCTCATTCCCCTTCCACAATGATGCTGAAAATACCTATGAAAGGCTTTTTTGCCTTGGCAGGCAGGGCAGGGAGGAGGCACTAGGGACAATTCAGCACTATCACCAAGGCTCTGCAAGGCCAGCTCACCCTAGAAACTAAAATGACCCCCAAACCCCTACAGGGCACAACTTTAACAGTGATGCTAACAACCCCCAGCTCCACACATGCATAATATATGTGCCCTGCTACTCACATGGTTTATTCCAGGGCAGGACATGATTGTGCCTCCATATGGGCTCTGCTGGCTGCGAATGAGAAGCCTTCTTCAGCCTTTCCTTGCCCCTAGAGCCTGATGGCTCATTCCCCTGCTCAGGACCACATCAGCGACTCCCTCTCCTCAACTTGATGGTGATTCACATTTAAGTGCAGGTCGGGATTTGTGCAACTTCCCAGCTGCTTAGCATCTAACAGGCATTCTGCAGAGCGACCCAGTGTCATGCCACAGCCTCTAATTAGACAGCATCACTGCATCCCAAGGAAGCAGAGCTGTGAACTTCGGGCTCGCCGCTGTTAGCCCTCCCAAAGAGCAGTTGGAAAGACTCTTGGCCTCAGAAATCAGTTCTGTGCACAAAACCAATCAGATTTGATGTGTGCCACCTTCAGGGACGGGCTTCAGCGGCCATGGGTTTAAAACCTAATATCCCTTCCAAAGAGAATCCATAGCACACGTGTAAGGAATAATAACAAAACCAGCAAAATCCTCTCAGTGAACCCAAAAGGGTAACAACTGGCTCCAGCCAGGCTAGCTCAGGACTGTGTCTGTGCTAGGTTTACCCACAAATGAGTGTTCCTTGTACTCAACCTACATCCCCAAGATCACCTCAGGTGCACCGAGGAGCTGAATTGCTTGTGCTCAGAGGAAGGAGGGGAGCGATGCACTGGATCTGCCCTAAATTCTGCTGCAACACTCTCCTGCCTGATGGCATCAGATGTACTCTGGCCTTAGGAAGCGGCGTAATTAATGCCTGTAGCCCGAATCATTTCAATCTTACTCAGTATGAAGTGGAAGCAAAACATGGCAGATGAAAGAGGGAACTGTTTAACCAGCCGGGGGAGCTTTCCAAGGAGAAAAGTGCTGGTTGTTGGGGAGTTTCAGGCGGAAGGTACGCACCCGCACCCCCGGGGCTGGAGCACCCTATAAAACCCCACACGGTGCCTCGAGCCCCACCACCCGCTCCCAGTCGCTGCTGCTGCCGTCACCCGGGTAAGTCAAGAGCGAGACGGGCTCCGTCTCCTCCCCAACTGAGCTGTTTCTTTCACGGATGCCTTGTGCCCGGTCCTCCGCCAGAGTCCCAGGTTGGTTACCTGCCTCCCTCCTGCCTGTGGAGGAGGAGGATGTTGGGAAAGGGTTTCATTTCTGCTCCAAAGCAAGGAGTGTAAAGGGGGGTTGTAACCACAGAGCCAGGTTCATCCTGCATGGTTTGCCTTGCTGAGGCTTTTCAGCCTGAAGAAGAATATGCCCAGGTTGCAGGGATTGATGTGTCACTGATTATGGAAGGGCACCAGAGGTCCCGTATATTTTGGGATGGGATAACTCAGCTCATGTTAAATCCAGCTTGCTCATGTTGCATTGATTTAAGTTGGTTTTGCCTCTCAGGGAGCATTTTGCTTGCTGAGGGCTTTGTTGTTGGCTTGAAGGCAGGCATTGTGCAGGACTGGGTCTGCTCTCAGCATCTGGTGCTTCCCCAGATGCTCAACTCAAACCAAACTCCTTGCATTCTCCCAAGCGAGTTATGGGATGAGGAAAGGAGGAAGCCCATTTGGAAAGCCTTCCTTTGGGGTTTCTAAACCATCCAAGATCCCCCCTTAGCTAGCTCTCCCACACTTCTTATTATGGGAGCCACTGAATGAGGGCTCAGCAGGGATGGACCAGCCTCTGCCTTGCATTTACCCCCTGGCTCTGGCTTTCAGGTAGACGTCCTTGCCGAGCAATGTCCTGCTACGACCTGTGCCTACCCTCCTCCTGCGGTCCCCGGCCGCTGGCCATCAGCTGCAACCAGCCCTGCTTCCGCCGGTGTGGGGACTCCACCACCGTCATCCAGCCCCCCACTGTCTTGGTCACCCTGCCCGGGCCCATCCTCAGCTCTTACCCGCAGAACACGACAGTGGGATCCACGGCATCGGCCGCCGTCGGGAACTACCTGCGGTGCTGCGGGGTCCCCGTGGGCTCCACTGGTTCCCGCGGGCTTGGGAAGGCAGGACTGCTGTGCCTGGGCAGCAGTGGAATATAGGGGTCTCCCTGATGGTCACCTCCTGCTGATGCCAGCAGAACCTCTGCATCAGGAGGGACAAATGAAGAACAGGACCAAGACTGGGGAAGAGGACTAAGGAAATGCCCGTGGGTTTCCCAGATGGGAGGGGGGAGCTGCAAACCCCCACCAGGAGGAAGGGATCCATGTGAGCTTGTCACCGTGCCTATGTATACCTTTCTCTCACTAAGCCTTGCTTTGTATTTCCATGTAGGCATCACACCCTGCGGTGCTACACAGCATTTGCTGCTGGCTGGGCAAAAATGCTTATAGCAGGCTGTAGAAGGAAGATGATAGCCATGGGACAGTGGGGCAGAGGACCAACCTTGTAGGGATCAGCTTGTCCTGGAGTGGGGTTTATCCATTTCTTTACCAAGCACTGGAAATGCACTTCTCATACTCTGCACTGATTTATTCTCCTATCTCATTAAAGTCATGCTGCATCATAGACTGAGTCTTCTGGTGTTCCTTGTGCCCCTGGACTGGAGGCAACTTGTTGCTGGGGGTGGGGACTCCCTTTGGTTTTGGACTGACATGGGGGTTTCTGCTGCTCAGCTCCTCACTCTGCTGACATAAGTGTGTGATTTGCTGTGATCAGCTTGAAGGTAACTTTCCCATCCTGGAAACCTGTCCTGCTGCCCCCATAGCAAGCATTTGCTTAGGGAGGATTTCCCACAGGAGCAGGCTTGTTGCCTGTTCCCTCAAGGAGGTGGGAATATGGAGGTTTAGCATTTTACCCTACATTGTGCAGCAATTTTGGGGGTATGCTAAGGAGGATGGATGCGAGGTCAGGGATAAAAGGTAGAAGTGGGCTTCTTTGGAGATGCTCCTTTGTATAGCTACCCTGTGCCCAACTCACTTAGTGTTTCATAGGTGACATTCCTAAGATATACAGGGGCAAAACCAGACCTCAAGCTTTAGGCTCTCCATTCTTGCTCTTTACAAGGCAAAAGAGGCCTTATTCAAACAAGTATGTGCTGACTCAACTCAGGTGGCAGCGAGACATGTGGTGTATCTCCATCTGTCTATACCTCTTAATGAAACAGCAGAAACGTTTTGTTCTGTGCTGCTGTTTGCATGAAGAGATATGCATATGCATAGGAGTGACTCCAACATTTGCCTGGAGTTAAGTCCTATCTATGACCTGAATATACTCATGTTCCTGTCCCGGCTCGGGGAGCATGCCTTGTCCTGCAGCCCGTGTTCACAGCAGCATCCCCAGCCCCATCAGGGAAAGAGGGGTATCTGTGATGTGGAATATGGTGCAGGTTACCCAGGTTATGTACACACAGGTTTCCAAATATACGCAGACATTTGGAAACCCAATTTGCTGTGACTGAGCACTGACTGATCGGAGATGTCATAGAATCAATCATCCAGGTTGGAAAAGATCTTTAAGCTCATCAAGCCCAACCGTTCCCCAACACTGCCAAGGCCACCACTGACCCATGGCACTGAGGGCCTCGTCTACACGGTGTGTGAACACTTGCAGGGATGGTGACTGCAGCCCTGCCCTGGGCAGCCCTGCCAATGCCTGAGCATCCTTTGGGGAAGGAATTGTTCCTCAGCTCCGTTCATTCCATAGAAGAAACTAATTTCCCTGTGTGTTACGGGTACAGAGGCAACAGCAAAAACTGGACCAGCACTCAGAGCTTTGCTCTGTTCCTGTGTGGAGAGACCTGCAGGTCCCATGCTGGCCAGTTAGAAGATGACAAGAATAACCCCATCCCTAGCTCCAGTCCCAGCACAGCGTGCTCTTCCTAAAGACTGCGATCCAAGACTTTAGTTGGACACGTTGGAGACCTGGAGAATAATTGCTTTACAAGGAGGGGATGCAGGTGGCTCTGGAAGATGTCAGGCATTGAGTCAAAGCCTCTTTTTAAAATGCCATGTATCAAGTAGAACCTATTCACCTGATGGAAGGAGGAATAAGAGTCGTTCATTGGTACCATTTAAACCTCTTTCATGCCTTAAGCATTTTGGTAGTCTGACAATTTGCATAGAGCACATGAGTGTTTATAATGAAGCATGTTGGCCTTCAAAAGCCTTTGCCCAAGCTCAACTGGTTTTATTGCTCAGGAGACCTTCACAGAGGTGCTCCTAATTTAGAGGAAACTCAGCAACCTGAGCACCAGGAGAGGAGAGCTGCGGTTCCACATCCCTCTCCCAGGGATGTTTTATCAGTATATTTCTTATCCAAGCTCCAGGAATTCCCTACAGAATGCAAAATTCTCCCGAACACTACAATGAGGAAAAGGGTTGGATTCCCAGCAAAAGCTGTGTTAGGAAGATGTAACCATCCAGGGCTCATGTAACGTTCTTCCATCGTAGGAGGGTCCAGGATGGAGCAGGGGGAAAGGACAATGACATTTTTATGTGGCTTTTCACTGAATGACTTCACTGGTGAGGTGTTGCAGGTGTTCTTGGTGAGGCGCTGGCACAGGGTGCCCAGAGACGCTGTGGCTGCCCCATCCCTGGCAGTGTTCAAGGCCAGGTTGGACACAGGGGTTGGAGCACCCTGCTCCAGTGGAAGGTGTCCCTGCCCGTGGCAGGGGGTGGAACTGGATGAGCTTTAAGATCCCTTCCAACCCAAACCATTCCATGGTTCTGTTATTATATGGTTTGGTTTTGTTTTGTTTTGTTTGCTAGCCCTTGATTTGACTTGAAAATTGCGATGCCTTGCTGCAGACAGGCAAGTGAGGACCTCAGTGCCCTCCAGTGCTCCCTATCCTAAGGGATCTGGCACCCTGTCTCCAATGGGTGTTATGGCTCCCAGCTGGGAGCCGTCTTGAATTCACTGTACCACATTACCCCCCAAGCCAGCCCAGGGCAGGACCCCACAGACTTGCTGATCAGGCCCTAAAATACAGGTTGCTGCCAAAGGCCCTGGTGTGAAACAATGAACTACAGACCAAGAGGGAACTGCAGCTTTCAGGAGATGAAAAACAATGCTGAGAGGGTGGAAGGATGCATATGGAGGGAAATAGCTGGGTCCTGGTCCCAGCATCGCTTACTTATGGCTTCCAAAAGAAGCAGCAGCAGAAGAAGCATTTGTCAGAAGAGCCTGGAGAGCAGCCCAGGCGCCATGTGTGAATGTGTTGGGTCTTGTGTGCTACTCACCTCCCACCTTCCCTTACCCACTTATGTCCTGGCAGGAAACCTTCCCCATGCTATGCCCCAGCATCCTCCTCTTGCAGCAGTCATTGCTTCACAGAGAGCCCTCTTTCCCTGCATTTTCTGTCTTCCTTTGCTTTGGTGTAGTCAACACTACAGTGCATGTACTATGGTGAGGCGCACCAGCAAAGCAGAGAGCAGTCAAAACACTCTGGGAAGGTGGTGGGGTGGCTCCTTATTGTCAGGTTACAGCATTAGGGTGTCAATGTTCTGTTTGGGGTTCATGTAACCAAGGGAAAGTCCCAGCTTGCACCAACTCCAATGGCAAACGAGCTCACTGAGGTTCCTCTGCATTTGTGTACTTGGGGAAGACAACAGCATCAGCCAGTGAGTATCTTGTGTGGCAGTGGGTATAGATGAGGTGGGTGGAGGGGTGAAGTCATGGTGTGAGTTGGAACCAGCCCAGTGTGGAGCTGTCGTGGGAAAGGGAAGACTGGAGTGAACAGCAAGCGAGTGGCACCATCAGGAATGGAAGCCCCAAGCAGCATGGGGCTGGGTTAGCAATGGAGGGATCCGTGGTGGCTGCATAACTGCTGGGACAACAAGTGTGCAGCACATCAATCTGTGTCCTCTCTGCGCATCCAGATGAGAAGGCAGAAATCCCAGTGACTCACAGCAGTGCGGCCGGATGCAGAGCCAGAACCACTGCCTGTGCCTTTGCTGGGTTGCAAAAGGCATCTCCCACCCCAGCACCCAAGTGCCAAGCTGAGGGCGATACCAGGAGGGCAAGCAGGCCTCAACAGGCAGCACCCATCATCCTCCTCACTGGGGCAAGGACCTGTGGCCAGAGCACTTGGGGACAAGCATCCTGGAGCCAGCTGGGTGGAGAGACAGAGCCCCTGGAGCTGGGAGCCTGCAGGCAGGGCGGGCTAAGGTGGGGCTTCTTTCCCAATCAGAACCTCCTTCCTTGCCCACCAGACTTTCCAAAACCATTTCCCACCAAAGCACAGAGAATATTTGGTCTTAGGTTTTAGGAAGGGAAGAGAAAGGGGTTGGCTGGCTGGGACAAAAGGACGTCCCACCCCAAGTACCCACAGACTCACCCCTGTTTTCAAAGCACCATCCTTGCCACACAAGGGCCCCGCACCAGCCTGGGGAGCCAGACAGGCAATGGCTCCATCAGTTCTTCCCCAGGGCTGGAAATCCCATAAACCAGGAAAATAACAGGCCAGACACACATGTGAGCCACTTAGCCTCACCCTAACCCCGGCTCATCGCCAGACACTGTTCCCAGCTGTCCTACACCCCCTTCTTCTGTGATCTGCTCCCACTAGCATGGGCAGTGCTCCGGGATGGACAGGGATGAGTGCAACGAAAGAGGACACCAAATCCCCATGGCTTAAAAGGTCATCATAGAACCCCAGACCTGGGTCTCCTGAGAGCGAAGCAGAGGAGGAGAATGCCCTCCCTGACCAGGGGCGTTGCACACTCACGCTGCACACCAGCTGGGCTGCAAGCACACACTGCTGGGGCAGGTCCTGAGAGTTTCAAACACAAGAGATGCTCGATTCCCGAGCTGCTAATTCACATCTGCTGAGGAGTGCCTTCACGTCTCCCAAAGGGAAGGGTGAGCAGGGTATTCCCATGTAAGGTGTGTGTTGCTAGCACTGGATGTGTAGGGCTGACGGAGCCATGACTGGAAATCCCTGCTCCTCCCCTGCTTTGCAGAGCAGGGCTGAGGAACGAGGTTTGCCTGTACTGCCGGTGGCAAATCCATCCTCCCGGCTCCCCTGGGTCAGCTCACGAGGTTCGGATGTGCCCCAGGGAGGGAACCCTGGCTCTGGCACAGTCTGCAATGCTATTAGCGCTGCTGCACTTGCTGTGCTACAGTACCTGGCAGGACAGGGATCCCCATCCCGCTTGGAATGGGTCTCCAAGAAGCAGTGGTGGGAGAGGAGGGCACCCAGGGACCATCACCTTGTTCCCGGTGTGTGCGGCACAGGGGCCGAGGGCCGGTGCTCCGCGGCCACCCCGGCTCGTTGGTCTAGGGGTATGATTCTCGCTTCGGGTGCGAGAGGTCCCGGGTTCAACTCCCGGACGAGCCCTGCTTTTGGTGCACGCACCTTCCCTTTGGTGCCGGCGGCTGTGACATGATAAGGGTACGGGTAATAGGCGGCGGTGCCAAAGCACAGTCGCTCTGGGTCCCATGTCGTGGCTGGGTATATCCCTGTGGGCAGGATGAAGCCCCAAGGGCCAGCAGCGAGGGGTTCGTGAAGGAGGGGGATGTAGCTCAGCGGGAGAGCGCTTGCTTTGCATGTAAGAGGCCCTGGGTTCAACCCCCAGCATCTCCATTGCTTTTTGGCTCTCACAACACCTTTCCTGTCGTGCAGGGCTGGCAGAGCCCCCCAGGCACACTGGAAAAGCCCTGGGCTGGCCTGGGTGTACGAGGGGAACACCACAGCCTCAGCTGCACCCCTAAAGTGTGGGTGCAGAAGGGGTTCAGACCTCAGCTCAGTCCAGGGATATGATTCTCATTCAGAGTTTCAGCTCCCGGACAAGCTGTCCTTTTGGGACTGCATCCCTTCTGCTCCTCTGCTGTCCCAGAGGATACTCAGCCCTGGCAAACAGCACCCTGTGCTGTGGCCAGAGGTTTCTTTTTCAGCTGGCACTGGGTTTAGCAAGCTTGGATGCCATGGCTGTGGTACTGAGGACGCTGTGGCCTGCCTGGGCATCCCTCTGGTCAGGGGGGATGTAGCTCAGCAGAACACCACTTGCTTTTAATGTAAAGAAGCCCTGGGCTCAACCACTAGCATCTCCAGTGTTTATTCCCTGAAAAATTCCAGTAAGAAACATGCCCTTTCTGCATGGGACATACAATCATAGAGTGGTTCGGGTTGGGAAGGACCTTAAGAAAAGCTGATCTTCCTCTCCCCACTGCTTTCCTCCTCCTTGCTCCCTGACATCCTCATAGCTGTTTCCTTCAGTTGCCTTCCTCCGCCCCCAGGTAGAGCTGCCCACCGGGATGTCACCTCTCCCGTGTCTCATCCCTCATGGGCTGTGCCAGGCAGTGGGTACGCAAAAGCGGGGCTCGTCCGGGAGTTGAACCCGGGACCTCTCGCACCCTAAGCGAGAATCATACCCCTAGACCAACGAGCCGGGGTGCGCAGCTGCCCGGGCACCCCCTCCCTGTGCCGGCCCCGGGGTGCTGGGGTCGCTGTGCCCAGGGATCATGGATGCTGTTTGGGGATGGGCCCTGCCCCAAGAGCAGAGCGGGGATGGGGTTTGTGCCGGGATTTTCCAGGAAATGATTTCCATATTCATGGAATTTCCTGGAACTCTTTATAACATCTGCATCCTAACGACACATCCGTGCTCTTGCAGAGTGGGGGGGTTCTGGTGGTCCCCCATAGTCTTCCTCCCTGTACTTAGTGAACGCCCTCAGTGCTTGCGTGTGCTCGCAAGGTCCTCGTGCTGAGTTAGCAGTTGGTATTTCCTTGCATCTGTTCTGTTCCAGACTCTGCTGTCTTGAAGGATGGCATCATCGGTCTTGTTGACTGCTTCCTTGGTTGTTGTCAGCTATGTGGTGTTCCCCGTGAGCCGGACATTCCTTACTCCCTACGTGTTAGCAAGCTAGAACAGTTTTCTGTATTTTACTATGCTGGTATAGAGCCACACACACTATTGTTAGATTAAGCATATGATTTTAGCCAACACCACCTTCAGGTGAGAGAGGATGTGGGTCCAGCTCCTACAGGAGTCCTCCCATGGGCAAAGCATGCCCTTCATTTGTCTGGGGTGCACAGAGCTCGATTGAGCTCAGCTGTTGGCTTTCACCCCCTTGCTCCCCCCAAGCCCCACTGCTTTGTATTGACACGGCAAGTGGCTGTTGTGGGGGACCGTGGCACAACCAGGGCATGGTGAAGCAGCGGTGCCCAGCACAGGGGTGCCAGTACCACATCTGGCTGGCTGCATGCCCCTGGGCAGAATGGACCCCTAAGAGAGGTCAGCGTGGGAGCCCTGAGGGTGTGTTTGTGGGGTGAGGGCGCTGGGGCAGAGCAGGGTGAGCAGTGTCAGTGGGGCAGCGTGGGGGGTGAGGGCACCTGTGAGAGGGTCAGGGGGCTGCCCCTGCAGAGGGGATGTAGCTCAGCGGGAGAGCGCTTGCTTTGCATGTAAGAGGCCCTGGGTTCAACCCCCAGCATCTCCATCTCCTTTTGCCTCCTCAAACCTCTTATCCCCCAGTCATGACTGGGGGATGCTTCCCCTTGGTGCCTTCCTGTGCAAAGGCTCTGCTGCACCTGGATTTTTTCTCAGGTAGCAATAAATCCCCCTGGATGTTGCCTTTTCCCATCCACAGCACTGGGGCTGCTGATGGGCACTGGGGTGTGCAGGTGGTCCCATAGCAGCCTGGGGGGATGTTTTCGCCCCAGAGACCAATCACAGGGCAAAGTTGGGGTGTCCCTGGCCAGGCGCAGGGATGTCACAGGCTGTGATGGCCGAGGGGTGAAGGCGTTGGACTTGAAATCCAATAGGGTTTCCCTGCGCAGGTTCGAATCCTGCTCACAGCGATGGGTTTTGCCACAGCAGAATGAAGTTGGGGGCCTGGATCCCCCATCTCATGCGAGCTGATGGCTGGAGAATTGTCTGTCATGTGCACTGGGCGCTGGTGGGCTCTGGATTCATCCCCCCGTTTGAGCTTTACTTTTGGGCACCCGCTGCCGAGCACACACAGCCCATGAAGGATGTGGGTCACAAAGGGACAGAGCATGGCGGTGGACGTCCCCTCCTGGGTGGGGAAGGGGCTCTGGAGAGAGTGAAGAAAGCAAAGCAGGGACCTGCAGACACCATATCCCCACTGCGCAGCTCTGCCCAGAGGCTGTGGCGCAGAGCACAGGGGATGCCCTACGGAAGTGGAAGTGGAGTCTGTTATCCCTGTCCTGGGAAGGAGGGGGGGTTGGAGGAGGCAAAAAGCGATGGAGATGCTGGGGATTGAACCCAGGACCTCTTACATGCGAAGCAAGCGCTCTTCCACTGAGCTACATCCCCTTGCGTGGGGGCTTCCTGCACCTGGGGGTCCTGCTGCCCACCCTGCACCTCACGGGCCCATAGCTGCTGGAGCTGGGGTAGTCACAGACATGGAATCACAGAATCAGCCAGGTTGGAAAAGCCCTTTAAGCCCATCCAGTCCAACCGTTCCCCAGCACTGACCCATGGCACTGAGGCCTCATCTCCATGGTGTGTGAACCCTTGCAGGGATGGTGACTCCAGCCCTGCCCTGGGCAGTTCCAATGCTGGGCACCCTCTGGGGAAGGAATTGTTCCTCAGCTCCATCTAACCCTGCCCTGATACAGCTTGAGGCCGTTTCCTCTTGTCCAATCCTTTATTCCTTGGGAGCAGAGCTCAGCCCCCTCCTGGCTCCATCCTCCTCTCAGGCAGT
>JANRGW010000590.1:0-35754 GCA_024733675.1 Psilopsiagon aymara | reverse complement strand
TGCCCCATCCCTGCAGTGCTCAAGGCCAGGTTGGACACAGGGGTTGGAGCACTCTGCTCTATGGAAGGTGTCCCTGCTCGTGGCAGGGGTTGGAACTGGATGAGCTTTAAGGTCCCTTCTAATATAAACCAAGCTGGGATTCTATGATTATCACTATTGCAATATCAAAACAATTATGCATTTACTTCTAAGTAGAAAATTGCAACCTCAGAGCAGCACATAAAGCTCCAGCTATTGAGCCTTGCATGTAGAGCTGACCGATGCTCGAGCAGCATCTGCACACAGATGGGGTTAGTCCATGGCAATGTCACACTCACAATGATTTCAATCCTGTGATTTACCTTCTGTGAGTGAGGAAGCTCCCATTGGCATGGCCTGAACCGTCGCAGCCTGGGGTAGGGCAAGTTGGGCCTTCATTCTTCAATGACTTCCAGGAAAAGGAGGAACCATTGAGTGATCCTTCCTTCTGCCTGCGGGCTGCAAGGGGGCACCCCGAGGCGCTCCGGTGGGAGGCGTATTTGCCACTGATATGTCCAAGCCCAACGCAGCCAGGAACCGGACACCTGGACACAGGGAATTACAACACAGGAACGAAGAGGGAAGTAAGCAAATTAGGGATGAGCAGGAATGAGAGCGTTCAACCCCACAGTAGGTCAACATGGTGTGGGAGCACTGCTTGTGCCCACAGGGACACAACCCTTCCCATGAAGCAGCCCCTGACCTGGAAGCCCATCAACCTGTGAAATGAGGTATCTGAAGGGTTTCTGAGCCTGTACCAGTTAGGGCAAACAGACCCTGTGGCACTGCTCAGCCTCACTTGCCTCCTCTTCTTGGTTCACATTCCATGGCTACCAAGAGATAAACCTATGCTCTTGAGGGGATAAAAGTGGGAAGTAACAGTCACCAGCCCTCCCATCCTTGTGCCTCTGCCACTGTTTCAGGCATACAGGAGCTGTGAGAGAAGTTGCGGAAGCACGAGCACAACTTGTGCTGATTGCCAAGAGGATGAGGATCTCTGTAAAGGGTATCTTTCGTCCCTGCTCACATCCTCCCCACCTAATGGCATACTCACTAAATTCAGTTGTTCCACAAAGCCCCTGTATCTGTTAGTGTTTCTGCTGCAGTTTGCATTTGTTTATAAAGATACTGGTCAATAAGAAATACAGTTTAAAGTTTATTACTCAAGGGAGGTTGCTCCAAAAAAAGGGGAGATAGAAATAGGTAAGAAATGGCAAAAATAACCTCTGTGTCCTGGCTTTGAAAGCACTTAAGGACTCAGTTTCCCCAGCAAAACACCCATTGAGCTGCTCCTGCAAATCACGAGCTGCATTTCACCCCAGAAATGATTGCCCTGATTGTTTGTGTTTCATAGAAAAGGGAGATGACAGCAAGGGGGGGGGCTCTGTACACCCAGTGCTTTCCCAAGATAATTTGAAAACTGCTGATCTCGATTTTAATCAGCTGCAAATGCAGCACAATTCACTTATAATATCCCTGCCAGCGGGATCCTCAGTAAATTCATAACATCATTGCTTTTATATGATCACGAGCAAATTACTGAATCCTCAAGAGGAAAAGGATGGGGAAGGGGGGAGGAGGAAGAGCAAGAACAAGACAAACCCCAGCATTTAGCACACAGCCGTTACAGCCCAACCATTACATATTTTACGCTGTTAATTTATCTTTCATTACATTTTCATTGTTAACAAATAAACCAGAGCCTCATTGTACAAAACAGCTGGATGGGGCTTTTCTATTAGTATTATTTCTTTATTTTTAATTATTAGTATTATTTAACAGAAGCATCAATAGTGTCCGATCCATTCGGCACCTGTGGATGCTCCCGTTTGAAGCCAGGGCTGGGCTGAAGGTTGAGGTGATCTGCTCAGTCATGTCTGTAGGAAATTACTTGAGGGATGAAGAGCAAAACCAGCAGGGACCCAATGACTTTCTCCTCGGTGGTGATGTGCAAAGCTCGGCTGGGTTCCAAATGGTGCCCAGTGCAGGTGGAGGAGGGATTTAGAGCCAAAGCTCCTTAATGCAAACCCACACGGGGAGCACCTTGCTGTGAACACTGGGCTGGGGGAAGGCAGCAGGGAAGGGGTCATTGCACTGTTTTGCACATCTCAGAGGAGCTTCTGCCCATGCTATGGGACAGAGGGGGAATGCTTTCATATCCTTATGCCTCTGAGACCCTCACAGCCCACCTGGGACGACCTGCACTCACACTCACCAAGCAGCCCAGCCACAATCAGCCTCCAAGGCCAGAATCAGCTTTATAGTTGTCAGAAAATCCAACCCCGTTTCTTGCCACTTTAGCTTCCTGGCATTTTCATTTTTAGGGTGGACAAGGTTAAAGTATACAGGGCGTTCAGCCTGGAGAAGAGGAGTCTCTGAAGAGACCTTAGGGCAGCTCCAGTGCCTAAAGGGGCTACAAGAAACCTGGAGAAGAGCTTTTGACAAGGACCTGTAGGGACAGGACAAGGGGAATGGCTTTAACCTGCCAGAGGGGAGACTGAGATGAGCAGAGAACCAAACACTGGGGGAGCCACTGATCTCAGCCCTGAGTGGGGCAGGAAAGGAAGAGCAGAGCCCTGGCTTTCCCAGCCCATAGGGCACACATCCCTGGGTGAGGACATAGAGAGGAACAACCACCCAACCAGGGGCTCCAGCTGCAGTAAAAGAAGCAAATGTGAACAGTGCAGCAGCTGGGAGTTGCACTTCCATTTGCTGCCCTTTCCTCCTTTATGTCAGTGGTTAATGGCACAGCATTCCACCACCACCACCAGCAATGCAGTGTATGGGAGCCAAACCCGGAGTTTTTATCCCACAGATTCTTGAGGAAGTTGCTTAATTTTTAATAAACTCAGCTAACTCCTGCTAATTGCCACACAGCTCATTTAACCGAGAGCTTTCCTTCCTGTATGCCGGGAACACAGCAGATGGCTCAAATACCATCTTCTTCCTAAAGGTCCTTCCCCCCGCTGGCGCAGCCCCGTTTCCCGCAGGGCTCTTCCGCTCCCACAGGCTCCTGCTCCGGATCAGCCTCTGCTCCAGGGCAAAACCTGCATCCACCCAGGTACTCACCATGTTCTGCAGGGGCAAGACCTGTCCTGGGGCTAAAACGAGGAAGAATAGATGCATTTGGGGACAGGCTGCTGAGCCAAAGGGGCTTGGGCAGATAAGCCAGTGCTCATGGCAAATGGAAACTCAGATGGGGTTAATAGGTTTTTCCTCATCCATCTCCGTTTCTTCTTATCCCTTTCCACCTGCATTTGCTGGGGTTAGACAGGCCCTGGAAAAGCTGGGAATACTCTGGATTAGGATCCTAGAGTAAGTGCTGGCTCCAGCCTTGCTGTAAAGGCTTTAATGTCATGTAGCAGCATGAGAGGTCAAGACACAGACCCTGAACTTCACATCAGGCTCTGGATGCTGAACCTTGCTAAAAGTCAGGACAAATGGATTTCACAGCAAACGAAAGCTAAGGGATTTAAAATCGCTATTCCCACTAGGAGTAAATCCCTGGGGATGTTTAGAAAAATTCAGCCTGAAGCAAAGAGAAAGGCTTTTTGTTTGCTTTGGATATTCAGCCATAGCAAAGACCCTACAAAACACATGTAATTCCAGGTTACTGGACCCTAGTTGGACTCAGTTCCTATTTCTACTGCATTCCTAGGAGACAAGAAAACCCCCAGCACCCCTCACCTGCCCACTGATGCCCAAAAACCTGCAACGTTTTGCTTGCCTGTGGGTTTTTACCCTCATTTACAACACTGGTGGGTTCTTTAGGAGGTATATTAAGCACAGGAAGGAGAGGAACTGCCTGCACCCTAACAGCTTACCATTCACACCCACAAAGCCAAATACACCATTATGTCCCCACTGCTCAATTTTCCAATCACATTCCAACATCACAACACCATTTTTGGGATTAGGGTCAAATTCCCCCCAAAATCAACAGAAGGGCTTTGGCTCCTGTGCGGGCAGATGATGCTCTGAGCATCATTGTGCTGCTCCGCACAAATCTGTGCGAGGCAAAGGGGGATAGAGTGAAGGGCTCCACGCAGGAGGTATCTCCAGACTTACTTCATCAGCTCTGGGTCTTCTTTGTCATCCTTTGTCGGGGTGATCTTGATCCCACTTTTCTTGGCACGAGGGCAGCCTGACAGACTGTGGTTAAAAAGAGAAGAAAGGCCTGTCTCACTGGCAGAATCACTGCATTTGCTATTCCCCCGCTTCAGTCAGCTTTCCCTTGCATTTGGCACAGTGTTTTTGATCTCCCTCGTTTTGCAGCTTCACATCACGAGGAGAAGTCAGGAGGAAAAAAAAAGATAATCAGAAATTGAGGGAGATGGACAGTAATTAATGGTGTCTGGATAAGAAGATCTCTGCTAACAGCCTGCGATGTTTAATGGAATTGTTGAAACAGAAGGCTCAGATCTCTGCTATTAATGCTCTAAAGTGATAATAGAAGTCATAAATAGGTAGCATTATTAACAGGAACATTGCATCAGCTAAAATCTGACCCTTTGTCTTTTATGCTGTTGAAAGGAGCTTCTAATCAGATGCTGGAAACATCAGAAAAAAAGAGAAGTCAGATTAAAGAGATGAAAATAGGCTTCAGTTGTCAGTAACATTAATGTTTTATTCAGGACTTTACAACTCTGCCCACTGCAGGGGGGTGAAACACACAGAAAAACCCCCAAAATCAAAACAAAACAGAAAGAGACGACAGAAAAACTAATTGAAGGGAGATCTTACCTTCTATGCGATGCATAATTTCCTGTTATGTGACCAGAGCCATCACAACCAGGAGTAGGGCACCTGTGGAGGAAAGGGAGGCTCAGATTAGCCTGGGGATGGGAGCAGGGGATCAGTGCTTTGCAGCAGCTCATTGCAAAGAGAAATTGAGGGACTGTCAGCACAGAAGCAGGTTTTTCATCCTGCCCCTTCTCCCTCCATAAGGACAAAGTCTGGAATATCCACCAAGGTCGACATATCGCTGCATGATGGTGGTGTTGGAGAGGAACATCGGTGGGAAGAGGTGGGATGCTGAGAGCACAGTGAGTAGTGGCTCCCAGCTTCTGTCCCCCCTCCTCACACAGGGGACAGCTCAAGAGATGACAATAAGCCAAATAAAAGACCTGCAGGCCAATGGATGTCATCTTGAGGAAGCCATAAGGCGAGAGTTGATGCCATCCATGGCCATTGGGCTGGGCATAAGCCTAGGCAAAACCCAGAACAATAGCCTACAGCTCTGGACATGGGGGCCACCTCAGCCACCAAGAGGAAGCCCAACTGAAGGTCTCAGCTCTGGCCCTTAAGAGTGAGTGGAGCAGTGATTTCCACATATGCCTTTAGCTTTGCAGCTCAGAAAGAGCCTTTTAAAATGTCCTTTGGGTTTTTTTGTCACAAAATAGCAAAACTCTCCTCTTTGCACCAGCTCTGGGAAGGGTTTGGCATCTGTGGGACAATGAATTGTCTCCATTGGTGAAAACTTTTGGCACCTTACCTAGGCTGAGAGAGCAGGGTTGTCCTGCCTAGAAGGGGCTCAGGGAGACTAAGGTTGTCATGGACCTAGAAGGGTGGCAGGGGAACTAAGTCAGGAGCAAAGCACAGCATGCTCAGACCCAGGAAAACATAAATACACGCAGGTCTGGTGCACTAGAGAAGGGACACATCCAGCAGGACCACAGTGAGGATGCAAACTCCCTAACGCATCTGGAAGTACAGGTTTAGGAGATGACAGTGACATTTCCCTAGTATGTGCTGTTAAAGGAGAAAGCAAAACTATCTCTTTGTTGTTCTTGCTTCAGGGTGGGATGGAATTATAGACCCACTCCTTTTGCCTTTCAGGACTTTTAAAGAGGGGAAGAGAAGTGATTTGATTTTCATTTTTAATTATCTGGAGACAAATCATACCGACAGAGACCTTTTATTGCATGTTCCAGCCTGGAGCTAATTTTTTTATACCAGGTATATTAACCCCTGAAATAGAATTTATAATAGAAACACTGACATGGCCTTATCTGAAGTTGTGAAAAGCTCTGTCTGCGCTATCTGTAATATCTCCAAATCCTCTTTCCCTTCCTCCCTCCTCTGCTCCCCTCCTCACTAGGACACAAAGAAGAGTACTTGGGAAATAACATTTAAAAGCTTTGTTTTGTCCAGAATTCCTCTGTTTTATACATTATTTTGATAGAAAGCACTGACATTGGGTACCCAAGGGGAGCAGGGGATGCTGCCCACCAAGGCTGGGTGTGATGCTCTCTGAGGACCAGCCCAGTTTGCTTTCTCTCCAGGTCCTTACTGGCAGTGGGCACTGTTCCTGAGAGCTTTTAATATCTTTAACGCTAATGGCCTGATCAGTGACTATTCTTTAAGGCTGTTGGAGAAACACCAGTTCAGCAAAGGTCTCTTAAGAGGTTCTTTCAAAATGTATATTGTCTATAATGCATGATTAAGTATACTTAGTGCTAATCATGCGAGTCCTTTCCATCCACTAGCATATTCTATTAATATCAACTAATCTAGCTACTTTTCCACCTCTGCGATAAGACGCAAGCTTTTAACAAGCATTTTTCCTGGCACAAGGATTCATATTGGTGGTGGAGTGTGGAGCAGCCCCAGCCCCACACTGCCCTACAAGGCACCAAATAGGGATCTGTGACTTTATCAATCACCTTCATGTCCAAAGGGGCTCCTGCCTAATTCTACTATGGCTTCATAAACCTCTGACAGCACACAGGACACAAGACATTATTTGTTTTCATTATAAGCCTATGCAATGTGGAGTCCTCCATGAGATTTTCCTCTCTGTGGAGGCTCTTCAGTTATAGTTCTATTTCAGTGTCTAAATAATCCTGAAATGGGATTCAAAGCAGGAAGCTCAGAGGAGAACCGACCTCCAAAGTTAAGCTGGATCCATGGAAGAGATGTTGAAAACAGATTTAAATGAGGCTCCCTCCAAAGATGCAGAATGGGTGGAGGAGATTTAGGGTCCCACAAGTGTCTCCATCTATTTTAAGTACTATTTCTATTAAACCTGTCTTAAGGGCAAGCGACCAATGACAGCATCTGAGAAACCCCCTTGTGAAGAATGAGGAGCTTGGAGAAGATGGAAACAAAGCTGCAAACAGGATTCCAAGGAAAATATTTGAATGAAAATATCAAAACCAGATTCCTCCGTTCAGGATCAGAAATGGGAACATGGGAATTCAGGTGCCTGTGAGCCCTTTAGCACCGGCTCAGGGTCCAGCCTCACTGAGTGTGTCCTTGATCCTTCACAAATCAAATTCCCATGGAAATTAATAGGAACCGACTGTCACTACGTCCTGAATGGCTCCTAAAATTGAGGGTATTTTCCCAGCTGTGCCTTTTCTCAGAAATAAAGTATGTGCCTTTATCTGGGCTTTGGATTATGTGAAAGGCATACGAAAACACTGAATGAAAAGGGTTATGGCACAAACTAGGGAAAAGAAGCCAAAGGAAAAAGAAGGACATTTTCCTTGTGGGAAGGAATTCTCAAAGGAAATCTGCCCAGCTTATTCCTTATCACTGCCCTGATCCCCCTCCCAAAAATAAGCCTTTCTCTATGCCACTGTCTCTTCTCAACACAGCCTTGGAGGTTGGACCCCATCATTGCTCCTTGCAGGTGGATTTTGGTCGTCTCTTTGAAAGGAGAAGGGAAGGGATGGAAAAGCAAAAGCAGAGCAAGAGGAGGGGGGCAGGGAAGGGAGAAGGAGAGAAAAAAGGGTGGAAATAAAGAAAAAAAGGAGTTTCAAGTTGAGCGCAAACATACTTGAGGTCAGCAGAGTGGGCAGCCATGAGGTTTCTGAGGCTCTTGTCAGCAAGAGGACAACCAGAAAGGCTGAAAGAGAAGAGATGGAATATCTGGATAAGCCAAAAAAAAAAAAAAGGGGGGGGGGAAGGAAAAAAAGGAAAAAGAAAAAGGGGTGGGGAGGGAGAGGGGCAACAGAAGGGGGAGGAACCAGAACCAAACTAAAGGACAAAAATCAAGATGCCTTTAGAGCCCAAAGCATGAACAAAAGGTTGACCCACCTGCGGTGAGAGGCATAGTTTCCTGTTATGTGTCCGCTGCCGTCACAGCCTGGGGTTGGGCAACTGGATAAGAAGAAGAAGGATAAGTGAATGGATTCACCTGAGAGCCATGGATCTGCAAAGCTGGCTCCTTCCATCAGACCTCAGTGTGTGTCTATTGTTTGCATGCAAAGAAACCAGCTCTTTCCCCACTGGCTGCCCTTCTTCCCTTTTTTATCCCCCAGAAGATCATAAAGATCCTGAAAAAAACCTGAAAAAAATTGGAAAAACTTGTAGAAAATGTGAAGAAAACATTTGGAATACGGAGCTGCTTGGTTTGCTCGACGGTAGTGGGAGAATTGAAGCAGCTGGTTGGGTGGCATGGACAAACAGGCATGGACACCCTGTCTGGGTGCTGCCAATGTGGATGATATTTGCCACTCTGAAGCTGCAGAAATCAGCTTATTCCCTGAAAGCCTCAGATTTCAGCTTTATGAAATGGTTTTCTTTCTTTCATCCCTTGTATCTGCAAATAAAAGCTTGGAAATACTGTTCACTCCACAAAGGGAATAAAAGCAATCTCTGATTGAAGTGCCTGAGGGATCCTGAAGTGAGGATGGGCAGAAGCTGCCACATCCCCTCTGCTGCATTTCCCCCCTTCCCTTTCTGCTGCCTTCCCTGTGAATTGCCCTGGTGCAGTGATGGGAGAAGGTGCCATTCTTTATGGGTGTCCAGGGAATAAAACTCAGTCTGTGCCTGAGCAGTGGGTCTCTGGCACAGTCATGCCTTGCCTGCCCAAGGTATGCAAGAGAGCGGGGATGTCCCAGGACACCACAGGGATAATCCTGGGACAGTTCTGCTCAAGCTGAGAGGTGAAGAGGACTCAAGGGATTCACCCTTGCATCCTCTTCAGAGCCACAACACCCTCACAGACACAGCAAGCCCTAGAGCCAGCACTGATATGAAGGTGCTCAAGCAGAAGTGATGTACGTGGTACCCACTCATGCACCAACAGGAGGGTGACAGAGGTAAGGAGCATCTTGACAGCAGCAGCCACCAGCTACACCCAGTCCTGGAGCATCAAACAGACACAGTGAGCAAGTCTGCTCCTGTGTTTACTACAGCTGAATCATTACAGCCCCTGGGCCAGAAAGGAGCAAGGATGCTAAACAGGGAGAAAAGGCTCAGGGCTGCCCATAACACCCTTTATTTATTCCAAGGCTATTTCTATATAGGAAATTTCTCTACCCTTGTAATTTAATTAAAGCACAGGAGGATTTCAGGGCTCTACCTCAGAAATTGCTGTTCACATTGCTGCTGGGTTTTAAAAAGCCTTTAGAGTTTTGCACAGGGTAGCTGGTCTGTGCTTGGCTCATTTAGGGAAGATGCTGCTGCTGCTCTGCCCCCATGGATCTCCTCCCTGCCTGTCTGTTCCCTCAGCCTCCTGCTGCATCACCAGATAACAATCTGTGTTGTATAGGGTCAGCAAAACCATGCCCTGTTTAACATATAGGAAGGTCAGATGCACAGGAAAAGCCAAGAACTGCAGAACTGCTGAGACATCCTGATCACAACCTCCAGACTGATCCCAACCTGCCATTATGTCAGAGCCAGGTCCAAGCTGCAGCATTTGAGTCAGACTCTAAACATTAACCACCAATTTGGAGATCATTGTGGATGCAGAGCAGTACCCCATCTAAAAGAACAGCCCTGGGTCTGTATTGCCACCCACCCAGTGTCATAACTACATAGACATGAGCAAGGTCAGGATCTTTCTCGAATGTAAGATGCACCATGACAGCCCCCATCCATGAATCCTGAAAGTGTACATTTTGTCTCCCAGCAGCCTGCCCGTGCTGGGTACATATTTGATATGTCTTGGAGGCACGACTTACGTGAGCAGCTCTTTCTTGATGTCCTTGGAGAGGAATTTCAGCTTGAAGTTGGTTAAAGTAACCTCCCCTGGGTATTTTCGTTCTTCAAAGTTTTCCTCCGACACTTCTTGCTCATCAGCTTCTGAGGAGGCAAAAGAGTGGGCAGCAGGCTCTGACTGCAAGAAAACAGACAGGAAAAGTGGTTGTAGTGGTGGTCATTGCTGCTGAGCAATGGGAAAAGGTGGGATCCCAGGTTTATCCTGGTTGAGAGTTAGCACGGCGTTACCAACACCCTCTGTTGTACGCAAACCAGAGAACCAATAGTCTCTAATTTCACCGTTTTAGAGGAGAAATGTGGAAACCACATCTGTACAGGGATTTACACCTGGTTTTACACAACGGTTTGAAGAGATGAAGATGAGTGCAATCCGACCATACTCACGCTCAGCAGCACCTACATTAAAGGACAAATTAGGGGTTCTGGGGGAAAATAGGACAACTGCGCAAGCAACCGTGGCATTCAATCCCCCAAGAGGCATTATTCAAGCATCAGAAGTCACCTCTCACCTCTTCTGGCTCCTCTTCCCGCTGACGGTTTGGTTTAGTGTAGTCAATGGGCCCATCCCATTCATCCTGGCGAGAGGTCTGGCTGGACTGGGGGGAGGTCATGGTGCTGCTCGTGGCACTGGTGCTGTTTTGGCGCTGGGACACGTCTGGGGACTTCATGCTGGGACTACTGCTGCAGCTGCTGCTGCTGGGAAAGGTGCTCTCCCGCTTGCGGTGCTTGTTCATACTCAAGTCCAGAGTCCCATTTTCATCCACCTCAATGTCCATGGACTGAAAGGTTGGAAACATGCCCAATGTTAGCAGCTGCCAGCAATTCCCAATGGGCATCTTGCCCCCGTTAGTCTTTTGAAGTGCAGGGGGCAGGTTATTCATGTCCCATCCTCTCCACAGTCAGTTAGAAGGAACTGAATGAAAAGGGATGCTCTTTCATAAACAGTTCAGAAACGTGCCCTCTACTACCAGCAATGCGGCATTGTGGCTCAGTTGCTGAACTCAGGCATCTATTGCCATTCAAGATGCCCCATGGTATCCGAGACATCTGCCCAACACTGGGAATGCAGCACAGGACTTGTGGAAAACCTGCATTCCTCTGACAAACAGCTGGAGATCAGCCTGGACGCAACTGGGGAATCTCAAATGGCATCAGGCACCGACCATTGAGCAACTGAAACCAGCTCAGACTCTGGTTGGAAATGATGCTCATCTCAGATTGGTAATTTGAACCGTGATGCATCTCCATAACACATTAAGAGCCAAGATTACCCCCTCCAAAGTGCATCACCCAAAGCAGGGATCTAAAGGGTGACGTGATGAGTTTATGCGTCCCTCTATATTTAAACATTAAAATGAAAGGAAGGGTTAAAAAAAGGCATTTCTCCCAGCCCAAACTTCAAGCTTTAACCCACTCTATGGCAGCTGGAGTTGCAGTCACACTCAGCTCACCTTGCCAGGGGCTTCTTGCTGCTTGGTGCTGAGATTCTCTGGCATTTCCCAGCAGCGGGTGGAGAGGTTGAGGATGGCCGTGGCAGCCATGTGCGCAGCCTCAGCATCCTGCGAGTAGTCAAAGCCTGTGGAGGAAGATGAAGTGCTCTTCATGTAACTGCTGGAGGGGCTGTGGCTGGGGGAAGAGGCCTTTGGAAAAGGTTTGGCTGGAATAAAAACAGAAGGAACAACACAAGTTTAATGTATAACCAGCACAGAGAGCGATGGGAGCTTAAGTCAGTTTGACATAGCCCCTGTATGAGCAGATCCAGGGCAGCCTGTGGTTATTACCAATCCACAGGCTATTTTGTTGCTTTGGGAATGGTGTGAACACCTAATTCATTAACGACTCTGCCACCAAGTCCCCAAAACATGAGTGCTTTCCTTCATCAAAGCTGCTCCTCAGTGGAAGTGGTTAAAGGAGAAAGCTTAGAGAAGCTTCCTGGTTCTTTCTTCATTGTTCTCTCTATGTTCATAACTTATCTGCGGAGGTGACATATGGGGAGATTTCTTATAGCACGTTTGAAAACTTACCATTTAAAAAATTCCATTAGTGGCAAAACTATGGCCATGAAATACAAGCTTCCAATGATGACACCACTGAAATATGGGCTTTCTGACAGCTGACATGTCACGCAAGTATGCCTGAATAACAGGATTTATTACACAGCCACAACGCTGCTCTGTTGCCATAGGACACAGCGCAAGACAGTGCAACCCGGGATGCAATTTCTCTTTACGCCCAATGAAATGAAAGTATTTCGCAGGGTCAACCCAGAATAAAAGTTGCCCTAATCCCAAACCTGGTCCTGTCTAAGAGGGCCCTGACCCATGCAAAGTCTGTGGTTTCAATGGGTGCAAACAGGGGATCATCAGATTTTGGTCACTCACAGGACTGTATTTTGAATTAACCAGAAAAATCTTCAAATTCTTAATTTTGGGGTGAAAAAATTCCCCCTTCCAGTTGGAATCCCACCAAGCAAAGACTCATAAGCTTTGGCTTGATAGCAGCAAAGCAGCAAGACAATCCTGGTTGATGTAGCTACAGAGCAAAGCGATTTCATTATTCCCATTACAAACTAGTCATATAAGGCACTATAAAATGCTAATCTTCCCAAGGCCTGCTTTCTCCCTCCTTGTGTGCGTATATAATGCATATTGACATTAATGGGAGTTATGCACACACATGCAGGGCAATATAAATCCCTCTGGATGAAGATCTCTTTCAAATAAGTTCTCAGTGAAAGGAACAGATTTCCCTGCTATGATTGGCAATCATATTCATCTTGTCGCTTTGATTAACTCATTGGAGCTTTGCCCGAATGGTTATTCTTGTGTATGGCTCCTTGGTTTCGAGTCCAGTTTAATCCATGTCTTTGCAGCAGGATGCGGATATTTGCCAGCCCAACCTGACAATATCCCTGATTGTGAGATGCCAATTTCAATTTCACACCGCAGGCTCAGCGATGCTTTTCCATTTCATAAGTATTTCTACCACTAATAGACTCGCAATCAGCAAATTAGTAAAATAAGTGAGGAGAAAAAATAGAAAGGATTATCCTAGTGGGTCTGCTGGAATTATTTTTGTCAGTACAATTACACTGAAAATTCTTTGCTAATATTGCAAATAACACAATCTATTCAGTGAGAGAATCACTTGTGCTGGGAAACAAATTACTTTTCCATCAGCCCTAACCCAGGATGACAGTGGCAGTTGTGCTCTCTGGCCCCCATCCAATTTCATTGTCTGATCCTGTACAGATTTAGTACTGCAATAAAGGGAGCTTCCATTGTAGTGCAACAACCGGGATGCTTTCAAGTACGAGCACTTTTTAGAGAGCAGCTGCATCAGGATTAGGTAGGATTGTGGAAGTGGGATTAGCCAGACACAGAAAACCCTCTCGAGGCTGCTGACTTCTGCAAGCTGGGCTCCTAAATCTTATTTTTTTCCTCTCAAAAAGATGCCTTCAGGTGCACATTTGGTGTCAAAGGGAAGGTGGATTTTAACATCATCTGTCTCTCCATGCTGCATCCCTCCTGCTGCTGGCAGCAGAGCCCCTGAGAGTTTATTTAGCCATTTTGTTATTACCCGCTCTTTCCTTGCAGTGCTGTAACCAGTGCAAGGTCCTCAGGACAGAGCAGAAGTGCGTGGTTACAATAGGAAAGAGCTCGAAGATAGGAGGTGGATGATCGATAGGTAGCAGAGCTGGAGTGCAGAGCACAGCAGAGAAGACAAATGTGTGAAGTGGGTCATATATAAGATGGAAGAGAAGAAAACTGTAATCCATTTAGCTAGATGAGGAAAGACAGATCAATAGATATGAACTGCAACGCAACAGGGATAGACTGAGGACAACTGTATAACTTATCCCACCTAGACACATCACTCAGATTAATATTCGCACCCATTTCTCCTGTTCTGCAACAGCAGGAGGGATGCAGCAGCCCAGCCCCAAGACTCTCCCATCACCCCAACGCAGCATCCCAAGAGCTCTGCAATACACTGAGAAAGGCAGAATATGCAAAACCCAGCCCATCCCTGCTCCCAACTTACATTTAAAGGCTTTAGGTGAGGTTTCGCTAGTCTGAATCTTTGGGGCAAGCATGCGTTTGCCAAAAACCTGAGCATCAAAACTTGCATAATCGAAGGTGACCTTGGAGTACTTCTCCAGCTCCTTGGCCAGGTTGGCCCGGGGGGTTGCTGGGACCATGTTGGGCCGGTAGCTTCCATACTGAGGGATCTCCAGTTGCTTCACAAAGCACATAGGCCTGAGGATGAAACAATGAGCAGCAGTGATTTCTCTTTTCCTTGAGGAGATGGCTGTTGGGAGGGGACTAGTCTCAGTGGGGATGTGTAGCTGCACCTTGTCCCCGAGGGGTTACTGGGGAAGAGGGAGCAGTGACATCCTTCTTGCTCTAGTGTGCATCTAGCTTGGGTCTCTTGGATTTCTTCCTTTAGTTTTCCACATTTTCCCTTTTCTTTTCTCACTCTCTTTTTCTCTTTTTAAGCAAAACTCTGAGGTGCCAATCTCATCCAAACCAATATCATTGAAGGCTGCTGTAGAGTGGCAGCATTTTCCAACAGCAGAAGACACTTGGGCATCACTCATTTAGGGCATCGATGACACAGGACAGCACATGAAGGCATGAGGACCCCAATTTAGCTCTGCTCCCTGCTGCAGGTTCATTGCAAAGGCACCAGGGTCTCTTCCCTGCCTGCAGTGTCCTTCTTAAAGACCTGTTTCTGCTGGGCTGCCTATCATGAATCAATTTGTCTTGCATATAAATTGTATATAAATGGCCTATTGTGATTCTCCTTCCCGTGACCTCTTTCCACCAGCGAGTCCTTGGAGCATGGACCATCCTCTGCTGCAAATAAATAAATAATGGCCCTAAATGGCCTTTCCAAAGCAGTGAGTGCTGGAGCACCATGGTGCTCAGCAGTCCTGGGGAGCAAAGAAATAAGTGAATCAGACCTCGAAGCTTTTGTGGGAGTGCTGCTCAGGGCTTGTACTGCGGGTTTTATCCTGCGCTCATTGCAAAATAACTAAGCATATTACATTCCATCTGTAGGCTCATGAATCACATCAGCTACGGAAGCAAGCAGCTACCAGGGACATCCTTAATGTGAGACAGCCCTTTCTCCCAGGAAGATAGAGATGGGTGAAATAACAGAATAAATGTGACTGGTTTGGAAATGAGTGGCAGGTTCCTCTCCTCTGAACCATGCAGGCTAAAGGAGAAAAGCAAGTGAACTCATGTGAAACTGCCATCAAGTGATTTATATGTAGCCTAAATCTCCTCCCCCCGCTCCCTGAGCCCACCCTACTTGTAATGCTAATATAATAGCCATCATTCCCTGGCAGTTTGCATTGCAGAGCAATCGGCACATATGCCTTCTGCTGCACTGGTGAAACCCTTTGGCCTGTAGCCTCAGCATTAATTGATGCCACAGAAGCAATTCATTGTCCTCAATGCCCTCCCTGGGATCATCAATTAAGTATCTCCCCACCTTGGCGAGACCTGTGATGATAATAACAGGACTCAGCAGTATCCGGATGCAGCCAGAGGGAGCTCTGAGGGCTGCTCCTGCAAGCGTGGCAGCCCAGGGAGGGCTGGGACAGTGTTACCTGCTGTGGTCCCCCTTACCTGAGTATTCGGTCGGAGTTGGAGCTGGTCTTTGAAGGATCACCAGACTGGGTTTGTTGCTTTTCATGTGATTTGGCTAATTTCTCAGCAGCAGCAATAGGGCACCCAGATAAACTGTGGGAGGGTTTTTAAAGGAAGAAGATCAGAGAGAATGAAACCAAGCATGAGGGATGAGCATGGAAATCTTCATCTCAGGCACCCAGAGCCCATGAGAAAAGTGCTTGCATTTAAAGGTTTGTATTGATATTAAAAAAATTTAATAATTATAATTACTATCATGTTGTTAATATTTAATATTAATATTTTATAATAAATAATAATTATATTTCTTATTATTGCTTTTAGTCATGGCCAGCAGCAAAGGAGACAAACATCTCCAGGATGAGCCCTGGAGCATCCCCAGGGCACAGAGGTAGATTAAGGCAGCAGCTCCCCTGAGCTGAGCACAGAAGGGGATGGAGCTGGTTTCTTTGAGTGGTTTTAGCAGTTAAGTGGCATTTTTGCAGTTGTATTTATGTGGCTCCTTTGGAGGGAACCTTCTGAGGGGCACTTGCAGGGAAACATTTACACTTCTGATGTGCAGGGCTGACAGCGCGTCGGTGCCTGGGGGAGGTTGGGGGCTGTAATGGCTTTTACTCACACCCTAAATGTGAGCTGGGCTCTGCCTCTTTGGGACAACTTGGCTCTTACAGCAGTTGCTTAGAGAAGGTAAAAACCCCTCCTAAGCAGAGCCCAGATGCTCCCAGTCAATCCCAACCCATCACTGGAGCAGCCAGCACTGAGAGACCCCAAACCCAGCCCCCATGTGAAATTCAGAGCACTAACCCCATTGCATCTCACCCCAAAGCTCGCTCCATAACCCACTAACACCAGTGGATCACCTTGGTCTCACTGTGATCACTTGCTGCCTGCACCAAACCCAGCTTCTCAGTTAACCAAGCAGATTTCCTCAATTCCCCTCCAGCAGCTACAAGGAAGCATCCTCCAGCTTCCTGCACGGCTGAATGAGTAACGACACAAACTCACCTTGCGCCTGCAAACGCATCAGCACTCACAGAGCTGTCACTCTCTGCCAGTTAAGCTCAAGTGCAATGAATGGTAAATCATAAATTCATGGGTAGCACAAGCTGGCCTGGCTTTTTGAAAGGTTTCTAGCTTTAAGTGCACCATCACCTCCTCTTACAGCCTTTCTGTTTGCAGAAGTGCTCAAATCTAGCTGAAGCCAGAGCATGGGGTATAATTATAAGGTCCCAAAGCGCAACCCTGTCCCCTCCTGACTACATCTGGGCTGAAGTCCTACAGCAAAAGGACCTAAATTCCCAGGTCATTAATCATTTCAGCCTAAATATTATGTATATTCCTTGAAATCCTGTACAGTGCCACATCGCTAAACACAAACATCACCCTTCAGTCAGCAATCACAGGGCACCCTGTGCTGAACACCTCTTCCATGAACCCCCACCTCCATAATCCCACCTGGAAGCATTGCTATGCCCTATTGCCCAGCCAGAAATCACTGCCCCATCATGCTTTCCCATGTTATTCTTTGTTTTAGGATCATCCCTGCTTTCCTAGTCTTAATTGCGCCATCTCTCAATGCAAGAGTGAAGCCAGGGCTTTTGGGGTGGTTGCCCTGTTGCCATCCTTGCCCTGGCCATTAGGGAGAAGAAGTCAAAGCTGGTACCTCCTGTGCGTGTTGCGGTTGCTGTTGACGTGACCCTGTCCTGTGCAGCCTGGCGTGGGGCATTTCAACACGTTCTCGTGCATCGCCAAGACTTGGGAGCGAAAAAGGGAAGGGGAGAGGGGAAGGGAAGCAAAAACAACTTGATAAAAATCAGAGGGAAGAGAAAAAGACAAAATCATCAAGTCTTGGATTTCCTAGAGACCCAGGGAATGTGAAATGCTGTGATTAGAATTTGCCTGTGTAAAGAATAAGGGATTTACAAAGCCGCAGCACTCAGGTCAGCACTAGATTAGCATCTCTGCACACAGCTTGGCCTCCTTTGCCAATTGGAATCTGGTTTCTCCCATCCCACCACCACCCTTTTGGAGCTAGGTCTCCCAGTTTCAGGTAGTTTTCAGTGGTTGAAACTGTCTCTCTGCTTTCTCCTTAGGACTTGTCTTTTTTTTTTTTTTTGATCTATTTTTCTGGTTTAATTTTAATCTTCAGGATTATTGCTTCCTGCAGCACTGACCTTAAAAGTACAGAAAACGCTTTGATTTGCAAGCTTTTCTAAAGCGCACAGCTCGTGTTGGGGGTTTATTAATACCCTTTTCTTCATTCAAGCTGTACTTCCTCCTCGTTTCCTGCAGTTGGGTGTTTATGGCAGGTCTGCAACCTTTGAAATTACTGATAAGGAAAGGCTCCTTTTTTTGCCTGTCTCTTATGGCATTATCATAAACATACAACATTGATTTTTATGTGTATGTACAGGGAAAGCTATTTCAGATGCTGGTAGAGAGGTAAAAATGAAACATCTATGCATCGGTATGTATAAAAAGCTGTTATGATGTTGATAAATATTTCCTGTGGAATAGATGAATCTTGGTATAGCACCTTGGGAGTTTTACAGTGATGAGAGCATAAGAGGAGACTCATCCCAAGCAACTCATCTTCTTTGCCATACAGCAGCATCTTCAGCACAGTTGGACAGCAAGAAAGAGCAGTTTCCCCTTTTCCCGACGTGATATCCCAAACGGGATAAAATAAGTGACATTCAGTGTAAGGATGGGAAGTGCTTAACACACCTCTGGCAGTGGGTAGGCATTTTTAATCACCTCTTGGATTTTCAGGGAAGGGATCTCATTCTCCACAGGATGGTGCTAAAAATCTGTAAGAAGGGTAAGACTTCCTAGTGAGCTCTACAGCCACCAACCATATCTGTATGGTGGATGGAAATATCCCAGAACAACTTGGAAAGGCACCATCCCACGCCAGAAACTATTATACCGCAAGGATTAACATCATGCTTGCTCTAGGGACTCAGTTATAAAATCCACATCATTTGGGACTATTTGGAGAGTCCATTGGCCTCAAAACAGCTCTACTCATCAGGTGTGAAATTCCCCTTAGGAAATAAGGCTTCAGACTAATTCAAGCACCGTGTATCCCACCATGTACTCACTCTCCGGAGGGATCCTGTCTTTGTGCGGACAACCAGAGAGGCTGCGGTGGTGAGGGTAAAGTCCCGTGACGTGACCAGTCCCATCACAGCCAGGAGTTGGACATTTGATTTCTCTCTTCTCGGGTCTAGAGGGATCTAGGGATTGTGGGGAAAAGGCAGTGGGAAGCAGATTAGGGATTTGGAGTGGAAGAAGTCAAAAGGAGAAGAAAACTGCTGAGGATGTTTCCCACCACTTTTGCAGTAAAACAGGGAGAAGCCCTTTGAGTTTGGAGGGTTTCTTCCTGAAGGTGGATTTATAGCGCTGGAAGGTCCAGAAATTAATATCAGCAAAGCAATGTGAGTAATTAGCCAGGCTTGGAGCATGAAGCTGCTCACAGTGATGGAGCAGGCAGCCCAGGGGACTCAACAGCCCATGCCAAGCCCCTTTTGTTGTCGTAGCCATTCTCCTGCCACTGCTTTAAAACCCACTTGGATTTTAAACCAGCCTTACTGCTCGGGCTGAGATTTAAGGCCAACAACCAATTTAGCCAAGCAATTCCCTTGCTAAGATGCAGATGACACCTTCATTCTGTGCATTCACTGTTAACCTCAAGGATATCCCCACCCCTCTGGGCATAACTTCCCTATGTGGGCTGTGAACACCCCCAGCAGCCTATTTATGACAGGGTGCTGAGCAGACCAGTTCTGTCCTTCCCCTGGGCATTGGCAGGAAGGAGGCACGTGTCCCCATACCTTTGCCATAGTAGCTCTTTCGGATGCTGTCCAGTGGTTTGCTCTGCTTCTCATCCACCGGGAAGTGCTTCACGTGCTCCCCCGGCAGCCGGCCGGGCTCCCGCACAATTTTCACCTGCTCTGCTTTCAGCGCAATGGCTTGTTCCAGCAGCCCCAGGTTCCCCCTGGTCATCATGTCGTACATCTCTGACTCGTCGGTCACCGCTGACTTCTGGGATCGGGCATCGTCGTCTTTGTCATCATCCGACCGGACCTCCACGATGACCGAGTACTCGGGCTTCGGGCTGAACTGCCCTTCACAGTGGCTTTTTTGAGTGTCCTGAGAAGTGTGAGGAGCTTCTTCACAGATCACTTCCGGAGCCATCTCCTCCTCCTCTTCATCCTCCTCTTCTTCTTCCTCTTCCTCCTCCTCATCTTCATCCTCTTCTTCCTCCTCTTCATCTTCATCCTCCTCCTCCTCCTCCTCTTCTTCTGCTTCAGCCTTCTGCAGTTTGCAGGACTCCCCACAGTTTGCATCGTCCCTGTGCTCCGGACACAACTCACTGCTGCGTTCACTGGTGACCTCGATGACTTCCTCCGCATCCTCCGTCTGGATGATGATCTCCTTGTCGCACTCTTCCTCCACTAACTCCTCCTCCTCTCCCGCATCCTCATGGACCAGATGCACAACGTTGGATGGGGGCTTGGAGCCCTGCAGCTCAGCCTCAGGCAGCTGCCCTTCGATGGCGAGGGTTTCCTCTGCTATTTGGCCTAGGTTTAGGAGAGAGTTGGCGATTATTTCTTGATAGCTGCTATAGTTGGCCTTGCTGGGCCCAGATGTACTTGTTGCTGTGTTCTGTCCATAATGGGTTGATTTTGCTGGGCTTCTCTCTGAGGGGAAATGAAAGGAAAGGGAAAGGGAAAGGAGAAAAAGGAAAAGGAAAAAAGGGAGGAAAAGAGAGAAAAAGGAAAAAATAGAAAAAGGAAAAAAGGAGGAAGAGAAAATGAGGAAAAACAAATGAAAAAATGAAAATAAAAGGAAAGAAAAAAGAATAGAAAAAAGGAAAAGGAAAAAGGAGGAAAAGAAATTAATTGTATAAGCTCATAAACATCTCTTTGTTTTACTTAAGCTTAATTGAAATCAGAGCCTGGCTGTTATACCCCTGGAGCAGCCAATTTATTGCATTAGGGAATGGCAGGTAGGAAAGGGATTTCCAAGTGGAAGCTTTTGTGGAGCTCAGATGCATACAGCTTCCCAACTGTTGGCATCTGGCTCCCAGTGCTTCCCAAACCAGAGGCTCCAAACTGGGACCTCAGCTGGATGCCCGGCTCATTTGCCTGTCACTCCTCCTCTAGGGATAGCAGCCGGATCCACTGGGATTGCTCACTCAGCAGAGCCCCTCGAGGCACTGATGCAGGACTCCAGCTGCCTTCCCCGCTGCATCTGAGCCATGCAGTGAGCCCCTCTGTGCTTTCCATAGGTCCTTCCTCAGGGATCATCCCTGATGGAAAAGCTCTCATTTGAAAACACTAGGGACAATCTGTGCATGTCATATCCTCTCAGTTAACAAGAGCTTTGCCGCTATGCTTCCACCAAACATAATAACTGAAGGACCCATCATGTACAGAATACAGAGGAGCTATAACTCTTGGTTATTAACACTCCCTGCCCTTTACCCATCAGCAGAACACAGCTCTGCAATCAGTAATGATAAAACACCTTCTGAGGGCTCGGGGCTGTGGGTCTCCTCCTGCTCCACCGCCTCTGCATCATCCTCCTCCAGTGTCCCCTCCGACTCATCAGTGCCAGATTCCTCCTTTGCCTCGGCCTCCTCGCTGCCATCGCTGTCAACGTTGTAGCCCTCATCCAAGGCCAGCTTGAGCGGATGGGATTTTCTCTTGGACACCAGATGTTCGGCCTCCGCATCCTGAAGTTTCCTCTTCTTTGCTAGAGGGCAGCTTTGTAAACTGCAGATGGGATCAAGGAGCAGAGAAGAATCATGGCCGAGTGAGAAGGGCATGGCTATGGCATCAGAACCAGTTAGGCAAAGGAAAGTGGGACAAATACACACTAAAAATACCAGATCATTCAGCAGCCTTGGTTTTTAGCTGTTTCAACCCTTCATGAAGCTGTTTCAACCCTTCATGCTCTCAGACCTTGACTTTGTGTGACTATGTCAACTCTTCTCAGCACAAGGATGCTGGGCTCGCTCCAGCAGTCTGGCCCCTGAGCAGTTGTTCTGGGAACAGCAGGACCAGCAGCTCCCAGCACCACTATGAAACCAGGCTGGGTTTCTGGGTCATGTCTACCAACTGTTCTTGTTTCACCATTACAGGGTGATGGCAACCATCAGTTAAGGCTAGCATGACCACGGCAGACAACATGCTCTCATTTCCCCTCCCCATTCACAGAGGTGCCAAGCAGACCAAAACCTCTGCCTGCCAACAGCATCCATCAATCCCAGGCACCAGATCCAGGTACTTCTGCCATGTCTGTGGTAAGGTTCCTGTCAGCCTGGAGAAGCAGAACCCCCAGGATCTCTCACAGAGTGATGGAGAGGCTGAAACAGGCTCTTTGGTGGGCAGATCTGAAGCAGGTGAGCGGGGTTGCTTCTGTGAACCAGCCTCTCCCCAGTGAATGCCTGTCTTTTGCTTTCTTGCTTGCATTTTGCCATCCCCGTTACCTCCAACCCATGCTCACCTTCTGTGTCTTGCATACTTCCCACGGATGTGTCCTGAGCCGTTACAGCCTGGGGTTGGACAGCTTGAGAGGGAAACAAGGAACCATCAGGAGCAGCACTGGGACTCGGAGAATTCATTTTTAATTAGAAGTATATAGACTATGGTCAGTTAAACAGATCCTGTGTCCAAGGAACAAAACAACCACAAAAGGGAAGATAATTCCCCTCAAACGGCTCAGTTTGGCCCTTTGAATTCCAAGCGAGGAGGGCAGGAGAGCAGCCTTGCTGTTTGCTAAAAATTAATGAAATTACTCACCCCATTTAATTAAATGAACGGTTCATTATAGTTTTATGAGTATGTTTAATTAAAGATTTGCATGTGTAAGAGCAAGCTTTTAAAAAGCAGACAACCACTGCACTCTGCCTCCCCGCTTCTACTCTTCAGCTTCTTTTCTCTCTGGTGCGGGAGGAAAACATGGGCTTTTCACCTATTTGATGGCTTGTCAGAGAACTGGGGGTCCTTGCAGCAAGAACTGGGTGGTTTTGTGGGAAGAGCAGGTTGGGAATGGAGTGAGGTTTTAAGCAGGGCACGTTGGGTAGAGCTCACCAGGACAAAACCCCTTAGAAGCATCTCAAAGCCTCACTTTAAGGGGAATGGATGGGGTTTAGATGAGGAGGTCTTCCAAATCCCCACATCTGGTCCTGCTGTTCCACAGGAGAGGGTGAGTTAAAGACTTCCAGGGGTTCGAAGCTGCTGCTGCCTTTGCCATACCCCACTCCCTGCATCCCTCAGCACATCCCTGGCAGGGGTCATTAGTCCCAGCTCCAGGAGCTATAAGAGCTCCAGCTAAGAAGTATTAAAGCAAACATTTTCTGGCAAAACCAGATTATGGCATTGATTATAGGATGCCCAAGTGAGTCGCCTGACGTGTGAGGGATTCTGGAGTCGTGTACGATTAATGACCTCATTTAGCATCATATCACCCTCAGCCAGGGGAAGTTGTAAGTGCTAATGAAATCTTTTGATGACAGTGCAAAGGCAGAAGACATGGCCAGCCCAGAGAGGGATCTGGCCAGCCTGTTACTCCTTAAGTAAAAGACACAGGACAACATTAAATAGGACCAAGTGCCAAGTCAGGCTTTAGGGACGCAGAATTCCTGCTCCCAGCAGAGACCTCATCCCTTGCATAAAGCGATGGATAAGGAGGATCTGAGTGCACTAATGGATGCAGCAGCTCTGGGTGCACCAGTGGGTTATTAATGACTCAACTCCCCAGAACACTGCACAAGTCACATCACTGTGTTCAAAGAAGAGAATTCAACCCCAAACTGTGATGGGGAAGGGCTGCTGAGCTGCCAGGAGAGGAGGAGTCTGACCTTCAAGGAGACCAGATTGCTTTAGCTTAGCAAAGCAGCCTGGTCTAGTGGAAGGTGTCCCTGCTTGCGGCTGGAACTAGGTGAGCCTTAAGGTCCTTTCCAACGCAAACCATTCTAATGCTAAGAGGGCAAATGATGGCAGCACGTCCCTGACAGGAACACAGCATTCTATAAGTGGCATGGGTGAGAGCTGCGTCTTCTGGAGAAGCGAAGTCCCCACTTCGCTCAGGATTCAACTCAAGTTGCTGAGCATCCTCCAACAGCATCACTTTGGGGATGGCTCCCAGCTCATCCCACTAAAGTGCACAACTGGAAGAGGGAGCTCCCCCCTTCACTGCTCTCTCTGCTGATGATCTGGAAGTCTATTTAATTCTAATTGCCCTCAGTCGTGACTGAAGCTGCTCTGTCCTGAGCAGCCCCAGACACACTCAGAAGCGACTGCATACCAAAAGACAGAGCAGTGTTTATGTTACCAGTGCCTTGCCTGAAGAAGCCCTTATTCAATGTGAAACAAGAGCAGCTCTGATGAAGATCAGATATTTGATGTGAAGAAATGCAGCCTGCAGTGAAAAGTAAGCAGGAAAGAGCCAAGTGGGGTTTAGCATCGAGGTTTGCTGAAGCAGGTGGCAATTTGGGATGTCTGTGACTTCGGAGTGTCAATTTAACCCCTTTAAAAAGCACCAGCACAGAGGTGATGCTCCGCATGTGCTGGGCTGGGCTTTCCTGCCCCTGTTCTCCTCTGGGGAGGTTTCGTGTGTTTTGGCAGGAGTCCCAACAGAGGAAAGGGGCTTTGAGGTCTATGAAATCCACTCTCCTTCCCCACCAGAGCCACCACACCGACCTGCTCTCCCCCTCTGCTCAGCCTGACAAAAGGACCTCTTATTGTCATGCAGACGATGCCCTGCTTCCAATTAGTCGATTAATCGTCCAGTTATTCAGGCAATTAGGTGACAGCTGCAGAGATGGCTTTGTGGAGCACTCTGTCCTGCCCCTTATATATGTCACCTGCTCCAATTACCACCTCCACTCGAGTGCTCAGCAATAAAAGTTGGAGAAGTGGCTGTGTGCCGCCCGCTCCTCCCTTCTCTCCGGAGTAATAGGAGAGAGGAGCAGCAGAAACACTCTCAAATTGGGTCGGTTAAGGTCCAATTACTTTTGACACACACGGCTTTCTAACAGAGGCTGTCAGGACAAGCTATTAGTGCTTGTCCAGGTTAAAGACTCCTACCTCTTGCATAAGCCCTTGTGCAGAGTTTAATAGGAGCTTAGAGGTGGGGGATACTGTTATTTCTAATGAGAAGCTCTGCAGGGCTGCAGAGACTTGCTGCTGCTCTTTTGGCTGCTGCTGTTGGCGTGCCAGTGCTGCTACATCCGTGACAATAGGACCTCAGTAATTCAAGAGGTGACATAGGGCCAAAGAAGGAGCATCTGGCATGAGAAGTGATGTGACTCAATGTTGTTTGGGGGCAACTAGAGGATGTAAAATAATACATAGAAAAGAAACTCTGGTTAGCAAGATGCTGTCTCTAATGATGCTGCAACCTAGTGTGGGCATTAGGTTTTGCTGGGGTTTAGATCTAGGGTGGGACAGAGAGCGGCTGGAGGGTCTTTAGTTTAATGTGACCCCTCCAGAACTCATGTTTTCATCCTGTGGTTCCTCTGATGGTGTCATCAAGTGGTGCCTTGAGAACATAGAAACAAGGAGGTGCCCACCAATATCAGCCCCCAGCAAGACCTCCACCCCCTTAAGTCCTATGGGTTCACTCCCCTCACCCAGGTTCCCAGCAAGGGGCCTCCCTTCCCACCACCAAGGAGGAGCAGGGTCCTTACCTCACCTCCTGGCCGATGAGCTCCGTGGGCACTGGGGCAGGACACAGCAATGGAAACAAACACAAGGTCAAAACCACAACAGGGGTGCGCAGCATCCCTCCACCCCGAGACATTGCCCTTTACTGGGGGATTTTCTCCTGCCTGCAGGTGGGTTTCTATTGCCTTCACAGGCAGCCCATTTGGGAAAGAGAGGACAAATCTATCCTGCTATCATTTACTGCATGCTGGCCTGTAGTTCACTACTGTTTCACTGCAACAGCCTCATTTACCTCTGAAACATCAACAGGTACAGCCACATTTTTCTTGTCACCCTGGTCTGATGTGGGATCCCCTGGCTGTGCTCAGACACATGGTAGGGGTCGTGTTACTTGGCTTTTAGGCTAAATAACAATTTATAGGGGTTTTAGGGATTATTCTCTCATGAATAAGAGAACTTCTCGCTGCTTGCAATAGCAACATACAACATCATCACATCACTGCTGAAACCTTACATCCAGCCAGGAATCTAAATAACCAGGAGGAAAAAAGCCCCAAAACACAAGTCCACATTTGCCCAGGCTGAGAACCATAACACGTTTGCTCAGTTTGTTTGAGCTAATTGGGTTTCCTGGGATCCAGCTCCCAGTGGGATGACTCACAAGCCTCAACAAACAGGAGGCGGCAGCAAGTCCCAGGGTGAGTGCAATAAATCACCTTTTCACATCAAGAAACCCGGATTCAAGTGTGGATAATGCAGGGTGCAAGAAAGTAAATAGTATCAGAGCACTCTCATTAGTAACCTGAGCCAGAGCCTTTAGGTACATGCAACAGAGAAATGAAACCCACATATCCAAGCTCAATTCAGCACCGTTGGCAGCATTGGGTTTGGTTTTGTTTGTAAAAAGATGCGGATGCTGAGAAGAGCAAGGAGGAATTTCAGCCAACCCCATCCATTCCCTACTTCCAGCTGCTTTTCCAATTCATTGAATCCAGAGTCACAAAAAGGAACCAGACTGGAGAGGCTGGTCTGTAACCATCACACGTGCTATGGGACCACGCGAGGTACCACCCCAGGCTCCGTATCAGCGCATCTCCCCTTCTCCCAGAGAAAAAGCACCCAAAGACCTTCTTACAGCTGGGAAATGAAGCGCAATCAAGCCTTGCTTTAACAAGGCATTTGTCCTCACATCCCTGCCAGGGACAGCCTGTTTCCTTCTCCAGCATGCACTACGTCTGCCAGGCGCTCTCAGATGTGCAACTTCAAAGCTGCTGGCAGAGTGTGCATGATGAAAGCCCCAGGAGCTGATCTGAAGCTCCTGTGATTGCGATTCCCCTTAAAGAGCAGCACGCAAAGGGGCTTTTTTAACGTTGTTACTTCACCTGTGTGTAGGGGATGGGGGGTTGAACACCAGGAGGGGTTTGCGGTTGGGAGTTTTCCAGGTTTGTAGACAAATTTTGGTGGGGTTGGAAAGGGGGAAGTGAGAACAACTTAGAATTAAGCCTGGATTTGAAAAATCAAAGCTTATTTGGAACCAGCAAAGTGCAGGGAGCTCAGGTCTCTACATCCCCGTGCTGCGGGATACCCAGCTGCTCACCTCTGATAGACTTGGATCGCGTGCGTGCTCTCTTATCATCATTTTCTAAACTCATCTGGAATAGAAAGAAAAGACAGTTGTTGAAAGACTACATGAAAGTTATCGCTAAGGGACACTCTCACACATGGCTGTTGCTTTGTGCAAATACCTGTGCCACAGGGAAAGCTTTCCCATGTTTTTGAGGCAGGTTTCTTGCACTGATTTCACAGTTCAACCCACAGTGCCCGCATTTAGTAACCTTAAATTAACTTTTACATCCCAGGACACAAGCACTGTGTCTGTTGGGTACCGCAAAAGGACAACCACCCGGATGTGGTGGGAAACAGCTGTGTCTGAGACATCACTTGGTGAGGGCAGAACTGATTCCTTTATATTTATACCACACAAGTGCTGTCAGCATCCAGGTGAGCAGCCAGCATATATACAGCAACAGCTGAACATGCAGCTGAGCTGATGTCATGCCCAGGAAGGCAACTTTTCATGTAGTGCCCTAAAGAACAACCTTTTCTCTCTGTTTAAATCTGACACAAAGAGGGTTGCATCTAAATAAACCTTGCAACGTGGACATCAAACAGGAGGGTCTGCAGGGAATATGGACATGAATAAGTAACATCAGGGCCTTCAAACTGTGTCGTATTAATTAAACATCACAATATGCCACAAGGTAGCGTAAGGCTGAAGTGCAGCCACCTCTGGGGTGCAGTGGTGTCAGCGGAGCTTTGAAATCAGGCTGTGTCTGAGGTAGGAGCACCAAAAGCAGGGGACCTCCATGGCAGGGCAAAAGCCAAAGCCATAATAGAAATGGGACTTCGTTAGAGTTGTCAGTGAAGTTGCTGAAGTGGTCAAAGAGCTGGGTTAATGTCTCACCCTTGATGCAGATGTTGTATGCAGGCAGGTGAATTTGGCAGCAAGTGCCAAGGGGGTGCACAGGGAGGTGGATCCCTGGTAGTTTGGGAACAAGACAATTAGGGGCTTATTGCAGCATTGCCATCTGGGACATTGCCTCCTGGGATAACAAGAAGAAAGAAGAAAAGGGAAGAAAGGACCATCTGACATAACAAAACAAATTGTCTTTGGAGCATCATCTACAAGGCCAAGATGGAGAGGGATGCAGACAGCGCCTGTCCCAGCCTCAACTGATGAGGGTCCATAGCTGACCCTCCAGCACCCAGGCAGAGGAGGCACAGAAAGCTGCTACCCCAGCTGAGGAGCAGGAAGGGACACATATGCTGAGCGCATGCTGCTCCACTGGTGATGGGGATGACGCACATATGATGCATGCCACCGCATCCCCACATGTGCCTTAGAACTTGATGGATGCTGCTCGCAGACCCCAGCAGAAGGGGCTGGGCATCCTCACTGTTCACCCTCAAAGCCTGCAGTGCTTGTTTGGGCCTCACCTGTCCCCCCCTGATGTTTGGGGGCAGCAAGGGGGGGAAGGAGATTATTGGGCAGGCAGGGAGAGAGGACAGAGGTCCCCAAAAGCACCTCAAAGGGGAGGGATAAGAGAGCCCCAGGTGCCCCTCTCCAGCAATGCAGCATTAACACACAGTGATTTATGCGAGTTGTTAGATGGGGAGATTGAAGAGGGGGGCTGATAAGGGGGGGGTTGTATCAAAACCTGGAGCAATTTACGCATCCTGTCAGCATTCAGCTCGTGGTGCCGTGGTGTTGTGCTCCACGTTTATTGCAATCTTCCCAATAACACAGCAGACAATTACTATAATTTGTATTTTTAAAGCCCCAGTTCCCTGCGGGCCAATGGCTCACGTTTAAAGTGTGGAGAGGAGCAGGTGTCAAAGGGACTTCATTACATTTATGAGCCTTTCAACGTCGGCGCGCGCTGAGCGAGGTAGCTAATGCCACCGCTGCACTCCGGCGGTCCCACTGATCCGTTTGATTGCTGGGAGCCTGCCTCCAACCAGAAGGGATTTCAGAGAAAGCTTTCTCTTTTGACAGCTTTCCCAGGGAATTGGCATGTGTTGGGCTGCTGCCTTGGCAATCCGGGGTTCCTGCAGGGAAGTTATTCAGAGGCAGAGGAGGGCAGGCTGCGGGAAGTGTAATGGGCACTGCCTGTGGCGTGCCAGCTCTGGCCACATAAAGAGGAAACGCTGAGACCCTGCAGGGACAGAGCAGAGCAAAACTTACTTAAACCTGCCCTTCCAGGGCTGGAAGGTGGGAAGGGCTCAAGCTGCTTGTCTATAAATAGGGGAGATCCCATTTCATGTCATGTTTGTCTTTAGAAGAATTAGGTATTGGATCCAGGCTCCTCACTAAACCCACAGCACCTCATAAAGCAATTTCTTCCATTGCCTTGAACAAGACTTTCAAACTAGCACCAAACACACTGGGAGGACAGGAGCACCCTCAGTAGCTACATGGCCAAGGGGATAGGAGCCACTGAAGCAGGGATGGACCCAACCTTATTGAGGACTAACGGATGGAAAAGCCAAATAGAGTGCCCAGAGCAGCCTTTAAGGAAAAAGCAGCAGAAATATTACTTACTGGGGCTTTCCCCTTAGGAAGACCCCATAACCTGGTTAGAGAACTTGACACAGCCCCACCACTGTGTATTGATGTTTCCCTTACAGCACCGGAGCGATGGGGTACACTGCGAGCTCCAGGACTCTTTTCTATCATCAGGCTCCTTTCCTCAGCTTAAATTAACAGCAGCAGCATCCTTTAAATAAATAAATAAAACTCCCATTTCCCACCGAAGTGCAGAAACACCAAGGAAGAAAAAAGATCCATTTCTGAGCTCAGCCCCTGCTCCTCCCAGGCAACTTAAATTAACTGACATGGCCATTACTGCGCTTCTGGAGCCTCTGTGGTTATCGGGCTCGGATGCATGAAGGTTACATGAAACCAGTGTCCTTTATTGTTTGCCTCCTCAGCGAGGAGCCCTCTAGACAGATCGTTTTAATGTGAAATTTCAGGTCACACAGTGCATGTTTGCAGTCTCAGAGACTGACAGGGCATTTTCATTTGTTCTCTCTCACGCTCCATAATAGCCAAGCGGAGGAGATATCTGGGTTTCACTCTTATTATTTTAACTCTGAATGGAAAACAAAGCAATCTGAAAGGAAACCTGCGAAGAAATGATTGCTGCCACATGCCAGCCTCGGAGTGTGTTAGCTCAGCTAGAAAAGACAGATTTATTCTGCTCCTGCTCCACCTTATCACTGGATTATCTAAGACAAAACAAGCACCTAGCAGGTTTCCTAACCCAACAACCACAGGATGATGCAGGGGAAAGGACTCTGTGCTGTGTCTTAGCGTCCTTGCTTCAGGATTCAGTTCGGTGCTCTGCCACTGACACTCATGGTAACCTTGAGAACGTTGCTTCATCCCTGGGTGTCTGTTTTTCCCCTCCTCTTCTCTTTAAAGGTGCCGGGTGCAGGAGTTATTTCTCACCATGTGTTTGCTCTGTACTGAGGAGCTTCCTGACACAACCATAATGCAAAGTCTACTGATGATGTCCCAGAGCTGCAAATCTGAATCAGCGAGGTTCAGATAAACTCACAGCCCAGTTTAACTTGAGCACAATGCAAATTTTATAACAGCCTACTTCTGCAGCAAACCTCTTTCTCTGCTGCCACAACTACAGCAATACAGTGCAAGAACAGCATCACGGATCTGACGTTTAATTTCATGGAGCACCTACGGGGTTGATATTTTCTTCTTCTTTCTTATCTTAATACACATTTCCAATGGAAAACTGAGGTGCTAATATGAAACCACTGGAGCCTTCCATGCACTGATGCCCAGGTGTGCCTGGGCTTGGATAGCTCTATGCAAATACACCATTAAGGGCCATGCTGAAATTCCCCACGGTCAGCAGTAATAAGTTATATGTATTCAGGAGCACCATGGAGCTCAGAGAAGATAAACACGCTGAAAAAGCCTTCAGCTGGACAAAGGGAGGTGAGGAATCAGCAGGAATGTTTATTTTAGTGCAGCTAAAGCAGCAGAGCTTCCATCAGTGCTTATTTGTGCATACAGCAAAATGCCATTTGCAAGAAGCTGTGTCTGTGCTTTCAGGGGGACAGACGGACAGACAGAGCCTCTATTTTTAGTTAGAGAAGCAAAACTCAGATTGGCCTAGCAGCAGGTAAAGCAGGAGGAGGAAAATGCTGTGAGAAATGGGATTTTTCCTATAGAATATTTGAGAAGTGGTTTTCTGCTTGGTCCTTCCCCTCTTCCAGGTCCAAACAGCCCCTTCTTTAGCTCCTAAGGGAGGATGTTCAGCACCATCATTCTATCCTGGCCAGGCAGAGTCAGGACATCCAGCTCTCACAACCCTGATTCAGGGCTGGGTTCAAAGCCAGGGTGAAGGAAGGGAAGGGAGAAGAAATCTGTGTGAGAACCCTTCACCATCACCAACCTTATCCCAAACTCCAAGTTCTCACCAGGGAATATTAATCTGCTGATTAATTTGCACTGTTGTCTGCTGCTCTTTTCCTACCCAAGGATCACTTTATCAGCACAGGCAATGAAGGAAGCAAATCCCCAGGGGGATGTAGACCATGGAGCAAATCACAGCCAGGCAGCAAAACTGCTCCTCAGCACCCACCGACTGGTGATGATGGATTTCAATTTGTCCTGATTTCACCTCCCTCTGCTTTTACTTTTTTGGAGGCTTTTTTTTTTCCCCACCCCGTGAGGAATCTGCCTAGAAAACTACAAAGGAGGGGTGGCGGAGGAAGAAATACCCTTGATCAGGAGTTTGCTTCTGCTTATAACAAAGGCTCATAGTAGCTCCCAGCTGCTATTTTATAACCCCTCTCAGGTTAGGGTTTTTTTCTTTATCCTTCTTCCTTTAGGGTTTTCCTTGCTGCTTGATTTAAATCCTTCTGACATTCCACCTATTGTGAGTCCTGTCCTCAGCTGAATAAACCACAGTCTGCCTTTTGCTTTGGCTGCTTCCAGGAAAGGACACCCCATGTGGTGTTTTCAGGCTTGGAGTCAGAGGGGGAGGATTTTGCCTCTACATCTTCAGATGCAAACCCACAGCTTGTGCCCACCTCACTGTTAAACATTCCAGCTGTGTCACAAACATCCTCCTGAAGCCGTGCTGTCAGCTTCTGTTTGTAGAAAGGGTCCAATTCCTACCCTAAAAAGAACCCAATGCTACAAGTGAAATGCTCACGAAGCACTAATGCTCTGTAGGGATGGCAGAGGCATCCTCAGCACGAGCGAAGCAGACCAGAAGACATGCTCCCCAGCATCACATTTAACACAGCCACAGCTGCACCACGTGCCTCCGCAGCACTGACACTGGAGCATTAGGCTGGGGTGATTTCACATGCAGCAGTTTAAGTTGACATATACGTTCCCCTTGACTGTTTGCAAGTGCTACGACACGCAATCGAAATGCTATTTAACACACAGAGAGACCTAAAGTGGCTCCATACACACAAGCAGCTCTCAGGCCAGAAGAGGAAGGGTAGGAAATACAGATATCACAGTTCTTCAACCTCATTGTTTTCAAGCTCAGCAATAAGCTGCCTTTTTGCTAAGATTATCCTCAAGTGGCACGATACAAGGTAATTGCCGAAGTGAGCTACGTGCGTATCCCCAAGGACCACAGCAGCCAGTGCTCGTGGCAAGGACACCGTGGTGGCCCCATCAGCCCTCCCCATTCTAACAGCAGACAGACTTCAGCAGCAGCCTGCCTGCTGTTTAGCAGTATCCCCGCAGCTAGCTCACCATGGCACAGAGGAGGGAATATCTGGGTGGCAGATTCATTCCTCCATCAGCCACCATGATCCAGGAGCATCCATATGGATGGTCTCAGCTGGCTCTGTGCACTGAGCACCTCTCCCCAGCTCTCTCCAGAGATCTCATTTCAGACCCATCATGGGAAATTTTATCCCATGCCTGGACTTCTTTAAAGGCAAAAGATACATAAGTAAAGGTGCTCCACATCCCACTGCCCTTCACTACTGCTCATCCTGTGGGTTATGAGCTGTAACTGCCATGAAAAACCGTATTTAAATACAATAAGTATTTTTGTATGTAAGTGCAAGCAGGTACACATGGTGCAGATCCAAAGGTTAGAGAGGGACTGAGACCCTCCTTCCCCCCCCCATGAGGCAAGAGGGATGCACACACACACAATATCCAGGTCTAAACTATCCCAACTTCTACCAGGATTTTAGGACAACGTAGAAAATAAATGTGCTATAGCACTGATTGAAGAGAAATATTGTTTAGTTTGCCTAAATGGATTTAAAGGAATGCACAGGGAAGCCTGCTCATAGAGGGGGCAATAGCCTTATCAAAGCCTCCTCCTTCCCTCTTCCTTTCAAGTTTAATTTAGCTTTTATAACAAAAGACCAGAATTCATCTATTGCTCACTCGTGCCCCAGTCTTGCAGGCAGCAATGCACAGGATCAGGCCCACATGTGCCCTTGACATCCCACAATGCGGCCCTGAATGCTCTGCAGGACCAGCATTACCACTTCCAAAAGCTGTGGCTTCCCAGACTCTCCCCTCCCACTTCATAAACCCCCTTTCCACCTCCTCCTGCTGACCCCAGAGCAGTCACTCTGTTAAAACACAGATAAACAGCAAGAAACAGTTAATATTAGCTGTGTGCCTGGCAGAGGCAGAGCACTAGACGAGCACCAGGTACCAGGAATATTACCTTTTATAATCATTGCTTTATTAACATACAACAATCTCATTAAATCTAATCTAAGTGCTTATTTGGCAGGTTCAATAGAACAGCCTTAATTGAGCTGGGTTTAAATATAGCAACCACTGCTTACTCTGCTTTCTAAGAAGGTGAGAGCTTTCCTGGCGACACCTGCTTGCAGCTGACAGCTTGTTAGTGAAGAAGGATGGGGTTTAAGGATGGATTTTTGCTGGTTTGGGGTTTTCCCAGCGCTAGGTTTATTTGGGGATACAGGAAGCATCAGTAACATCAGTCACCCTAAGAAGGCTTCTTCCAGCATCCAGGTGGGTCTGAGATGGTGCCTTACTACTGAGAGGCCAAAATGGGACAGGATGTGCCATTTGCATAGTGAGCAGCACAGCTCTGTGCTTAATTAAAGCTTCCTAATCTGCTGGCAGTGAATCTGCCAGGAGGTTTGACAGCTTTGGCTGGACCCCTTTCATCAGCCACAGCTGCAGCAGTAAATGAGCAGCTCTGTTGAGCCCCCGGGAGCTGCTGGGGTCCCGGTGGGGATGAATACCCCCCTTGTCTCCTCCAAAGGCATCACAGCTTCACCTGGTGCACAAGGGGCTCCTTCCGACCAGCCGGCGCCTTGGAGAAAGGGCCCATTTTAACAGGCCTGGGACTGACCTAAATACCCAGATCTGAGCTTGAAGGATGGGACTGGAGAGGAAGGCAAGGATTTAAATATCTGGATTCAAAGCCAAATCTTGGCAGCTGGAAGCCACGAATTCACAACGCAGGAGGTTTGGCTATAGGAGGGAGACAGAGACTTCCAAGTCCTGCCCATCACTCTGGGTACCGGAACGGCTCCATCCCCCCTGGACCACCAGGTCCAAAAGGGATGGAGCAGCACATCCTGTGGCAGGGGTCACCACACTTAAGTACACACTGGTGGGGGACGAGTGCTTCCTGCTCACCTTGATGCGTGCGCCGTGCAGGCTGGCGGCTCCCTCACAGCTGCTGATCTTCTCTCCACAGGTCCACCTCTGGTTCAGCAGCTCACCCCGAAACTCATTTTCTGGGGAGGGGAAGAGGAACGCAGGGTCAGGACACAGAGTTCGCCCGGCACCCCATCAGCAGCATCAACCACAGCTGAAAATGCATTATATATTCCCTGCTGCTTTCTTTAACGGCCCTACAAATCCTTCCTGAGGGTCTCTATGCCCTTAGTAGTACCCCAGGGTGTCTTATCTGGGCCAAGAGCCCCAGACATGATGAACTGTTCACCCTGAGCCTACCCTGAACACTGCAATGCTGCTCAGCTTGATCATCAGTTGTAAAACAGAGTATTAACAGTGCCACCAATGGGCTGGGCAAGGAGAGTCCCTGTGCCCCTGGCAGCTGGCAAAGGGCTTCCCCCTTGCACTCTTTTCTTAAGGTTAAGTTCATTTGCACATCTATGGGGTGGATGGGACTCATTAGCTGGGCAGCACCGAGAGCACAGGGAGGTCCCCACAACAGCTCTGCGTGACATCAGTGTTTTGGGAGTGGGTCATTTCAGAAATAGGCACTGAAGGTGCAAACCAAGGGTCTCAAAGTTAGAACTCCCAGACACAGAACTGCTTTGGGAACAAGGGAGAGCAGGCGGAGAGGAGCCTTTATCCAAGGGGAAATACTGTGGGAAATGCATATTTTACAAGTGGACTTTGGGCACTTTCCCTTCACAGATTCCCAGCCTGGTTCGGGTTGAAAGGGACCTTAAAGTTTCTCCAGTTCCAAACTCTGCCACAGGCAGGGACACCTTCCACTAGAGCAGGATTCTCCAAGCCCCATCTAACCTGGCCTTGAGCACTGCCAGGGATGGGGCATCACCTAGTGCAACTCCAAACACCTTTAAGGGGCTTTTACTTGCCCTGCAGCAGCTGGACAAGCACAGAGGAGCTGCCATGGCACAGGAACACATGGCACGGCTTCCCTGCTGTGCAGTTACGGCTCACAGTGATGAGATCAAGACCATTTGCCTTCAGACTGTGGCCTCCAGGCCCCCAGCATCTTTATCCCTTTGGGCACCGCTGCTGGGAGCCTCCCCCTGGCATCTCACTTTGCAGCTCCCTCTGGCACTGAGCACTGAATAATTTACTGCCTGTTCTCCAAGCCTTGCTCCATTCATCTGCCACTGATGCAAAGGGAAAAGGAGAGCATCCCCCCCCCCCCCCCCCCCCC